>ML685813.1:5492803-5545377 GCA_007922175.1 Pelusios castaneus | reverse complement strand
AAAGCTCATGCAATTAATAAATCTGTTAGTCTTTAAAAGTGCCACAAGACTCTGTTGTCTTACCACTAATTCGGTTATCGGAAGACCATTTATTGGAATTATAAATTGGTATTATATTTTGAAAGGAGTCTATTTTCCTTATCAAACAATATGCAGCCTCAGATGGCTAGCTTACTGTTGCATTATGACTGACAAACAGACCTTATTTGTATAGTCTGCCAGAAATTTAGGCTTTTATTACCCCACTACTTAATGTTTAACTAACTTTTTAAAAATCAATATCTGGTTTCTTTATGAAATGATAAAAGTATAAAGTAGTTCCAGCAATAATTTTATACATATTTTAAAGACAGTTGTTTGGAGCTTAACAGAACCAATATTTGGGATTTATGATCCTTCTAAAACAAAAACTAAATCTGAGAACCACCTAGGACAGGAAAAAGTTTTACTTGCAAAATATTTCTGTAAATCAAATCATTTCAGTGCCCACTCCACTCCAACTCTGAATCTGGAACCTTAATAGAAAAGAGCATCAAGCTCAGAAAGTTTATACAGGTATCACATTATCTACCTGGAAACTGAAATAAGGATGTTCTCAGCTTGCTCATATTTCTGTAACAGTTAATTTATTCTGCATTCTCTGCAAGGTTTAAGTGACAAAATAATTCTAAATTTGATACAATCTTATTTGTGGATATTTTTCTGACAGAACATGTAGAAACCCCGACAAGACAACAGCCGAACCAAATTTGGCAAGCTTTGTGCATCACATTTGGAGACCCAGGATAAAGTTTGTTACCTATTATCACTTTTGACCCGTCATGAGCCCTGCCATGTATTTTGCTTTTCCTCTTGAACATACAACCCGTGTACTTAAATTCTTTAGTGGCACTGGTACAATATCAGAAGACGACTATGAGCTGGTACTACTTGAAGTTACACTAAATCATGCTGGTCAAAGTACCTCTGCATCAGGCATGGTTGGTGGGGTGGCCAGCAAATCAAGGTGTTTGCCTGGCAAAGGACCTCTGAATTTGACTTGAAAACTGCTTTATAGTCCTGAACTTCCCATGCGAGTCTCAAATAAACAGTGAAGAGCAATCAGCCCAACAATTAGGTTTCCATGAGTATAAGTGAATAGAACATCTGTTGTACTTATCAGTTGCTTCATATTTGTACACAGTTGTATTTTTTTGTTATTCATGTAATCATTCAAGCAAATAATGAGAAGAAAACCAACTAAGAGGGACCTCTTCATTCAGTGTTTTAGAACTCATTCAGCAGTCATCTTGACGATCACAGCTGAAAAGCACCAACATGCACCATGTTTTCTCTGTCCTTAGTGACCTTTCAATGTTATGTAAAAGTCACATCGTTTTGGCACCCAGTGATGATGGTTGGCAAGAGAGAACTTATTTCAATGTAATTTATGAGGCGCTCACATATAAAAAGACTAAGGGTCTGCAAAGCCCTTACTTTACAGAAATATTCTTCTTCTTAGGAGTATTAAAATAATCCTTGGGATCAAGGTACTATACATACACCATTATGGACAGACTGTGTCCCTTCATTAGAGAAGGCCAAGAACTATTATTCCCACTTGACAGATAAGGAACTGAGGCAGCAAGACTGAGCATTATAGCCAATGCCCAAGTCACATCACTTTTGAAATGGAACTTAGGAGGTTGGGTCACTGAAGGTACGTCTACACTGCAATTAAAAACCTGCAGCCCTCGCCAGCTGACTTGGGCTTGCATGGCTCAAGCTAAGGAGTTGGTAGAGTCCCAGAGCACTGGGGCTCCACCTTGAACAGTTAAGCAGCTCCTTAGCCTGATTCAGCTGCAGGGGTATAACCAGCCCTAATTTCTGGTCTCTGTTAATCACTAGATAAATTGCTTTGCAGGAGCAGAGTCTTTTTATACGAGACATTGTAACCCTGTTTCTCTTTCACTAACCTTACCAATGGCCATATACATGTTGAACAAGAGAGTTGACAGAATGAAACCTTCCAGAATCCTACATAAGGGAGCTCTTGGGGAAGATGAGCAATTGCCCAATATAATGTCTCAAAGAAAAATAAGGTGACTTCACCTATATTTGATCTATCTGAAGCAGTCTTCGAAGTATTAAAAGCAGATGACAGATCTAAGAAGTATCAGCTCGGACACTTCTCTTTCAGCTATCTCCAGAAGAAGATCTTCAACCAACATCAGTGCAGCCACATTACCTCAGCCAGCCACCAAGATGACTTTCTATCTGCATTTGAAATAATATGCCTTGCTATTGTTGACTCCAGCTTCTAGACCTAAAATCTGACAGCATGGTTAGGATTTCAATGGAACACTTTCCCCACCTCACTCCTCTCACAATAAACACAAACTTGTCAACAACACACTATTTTAGAATTACTTTATACTGGGTTATCTTATTTATAACTTGTGTTTCTAAGGACACAGATATTCCTTAGGTAGGGTATTGCCACTGATAGGGGTAGCTTCCTTAGCCAACAACAGAAGAGACTTGAAATATAATCTAAGGAAACCTGCTGCTGTGAAAGAAGGTGTTGAGTCACAGTCTAGGAATAATGTGATAAAACTGATATATGTGTGAACACATCTCAAGCATAGCATAGTGCCAGCTTTTCGGGGTAGTTACTTTTTTACAGTATCCTGTTGTCCTGTTAATTCACTTTATGAACAGACTTACACTTCCTGAGCAGCCTTTTGAAAAATGTGCACCAATATTTATATAAACCAGAGCTGGCTTTCAGGTTATAATATGGATGATCAATAATGTAGTTAAGTTTCAATTAAAAGAAAATCATAGTTCAGCACATTCCCTTGGAATGTCACTCAGTTCTTTTCTTGGGAAAGCTGTATTAGAAACTGTACTACCACCCACTCCTGTCACATTCAAATGCCTTTCACGTACAGTGCATTGACAATAGCTAGTCCCTATAAGACTTAATGGAACCACGCTGTCTTCTCCTTTAAAGAACCTCTGAGGAAACTCCTTTCCTTTCATTAGCTTAGCATAATCACAAAGCCTCCTACCTGAAAGCCAAATCCAGTGAGGTGCCATATGCCTTCAACACAATCAAGTCAATAAGTGTAGAAGTTGAAGGTTCACAGCTCTAGAAAAGATGGAGACACCCACCATGTACAAACTCTTTGGGTACGTCTACACTGGAGGCTCTGTTAAGCTGACTTAATAAGGTCAGCTTTAAGTCGACTTAAAGTCTACCTTGTTAAGTCGACTTAGAGAGTCCACACTGAAAACTCCAGTTGACTGCCAGCGTCTACACTGGCAGGTGCTAGGTTGATGGAGGAGTGGTGCATTGTGGGTAGCTGTCCCACATTGCACAAGGGCCTGGAAGCCAATTAGGTTGACATAAGGACACTCCCCATCTACACTGGCTTAAGTCGACTTAATAAGGTCAACTTAAGCATTAAGTCAAGCTTCAGAGGTGGTTTTATTAAGTCGACCTAAGGAAGCGCTTAAGTCAACTTAATAAGCGCCCAATGTGTACGCAGCGATCTGAATGGTCAACTTAACCATCCTTAAGTTGACCTAAGACTCCATTGTAGACGTACCCTTAGTGACTATACAGAACTTTTCATCTCTATGTACTTGCTGTCATACCTGCTGAATTTGATTCCTAGAGTAGCACATCTAAATTTGTGGTAAGTAAAAATTGTCCTATCCTGACTTTGCAAGTGATACAGAAAGTAACTTAAACAATGAAAACTCTGTGGCAGCTTAAACACTAACACATTTCTTTGGGCATAAGCTTTTGTGGACTCCAACCCACTTCATCAGCTGCAGACCATGAAAGAAGCCGAGGCCACTGGCAGCAGAGACCCGAATGCGGCCCCGGCAGGGCAGAGCAGACCCCGGCACCAGAGACTGATCTTGGTCCCCTGTTGGGAGGCCGAGGCTGTCGGCGGAGTGGAGCAGAGCCGACCCCGGCCCCGGGCCGGGAAGTCAAGGCAGCCGGCAGGTGGGAGCCCGGGAGCCTGCCCCAGCCACGGCCACCCCGCTGCTCCGGCCGCATGGGGCAGGCAGGCAAGCCCGCACACATGCCCCGGCCCTGAGCCTGCCTGCTCCGCCCCGAACCCCTGCAGCTGGAGTAGGTGGCTGGCTGGAACCAGCGAGGGCAGCCGGTTCTGGCCAGCCCCCAGCTCAGCCCTGGGGCTTTGGGTGGCGGCGTGGGCTGTGCTCTTAAGCGCCGCAACCCCTGAAGCTGGACTAGGGGGCTGGCCTGAACCAGTGAGGGCAGCCAGTTTGGGTCAGCCCCCTAGCTCAGCCCCAGGGCTTGGGTGGCAGCTCCAATAGTCAATTTCACTGCTCAGCTAGAGCAGTGAAATTGACATATTTGACAGCTCCAATGTCCCAGAGTGGCCTGGATTGGCACTCTGGGACATTTCCGGAGGCTGTCTAATGCGGAAAATCCATACACACGAGCACTATGTTCTGCGGTAAGCCTAACCACTCTTGACTTGAGTGGTTTAACTGTTGCGGGGCAAGAGGGTGTTGCTGTGCAACAGGGAAAACACTCGTGTGAACGCTCCAAGCTTTATTGCGCAGTAAGGAGCCTTATCGCACAATAAAGTGAGCGTGTGTACATGGCCTTAGACACCTGTAGCATTAGGCAGCAGCAGAGCGGGCCTTTGTGGATCATGGGAGCATCTAAGTGAGTGCATCTGGGTCATGGGGTATATTTAACATTGCAGTGTGGCACATATTGAAATCCTATTTACACCTTGGAGATACCTATTTTAGAATAGAATACCTATTTTCTTCAGTTGAACAGGCTCTTTGGGACTGGGAAAGTAATTCATTCTATGTTCAGCATGTAGCAAAATGGGGCCGTAGGGGCATGAGGCCTTGAAGAGCTGGAGCAGTAATACGTTAAATATTAAGTAAAGTAATACTATTTGGGGTGTTAGCTGGAGTCTCCTGAATCAGGATTTCCACCTGAACTCTTTTTAAGAGAGTCTTTTGTTCTTTGTTTTCACTCAGACTTGAAATAATGTATTGTTGACACAATATCTGTGATTATTATTCTGTTGACAAAGAGTACTGTACTTTCTTTATCCCATTGGGATTGTGAAGACCTCCTCAGCTGATCAGGAAATTCAATCCCTGAATACCATCCTGGCAACTGGGTAGCACCGAGTCAAAAGGGAGGCTTCTACCTTTGACTCAGTGTAGTGGATGTGCCAGGAGTAGGGAATCTGAATGAAGATATGCAAGTTATTTTAGATAATTTGCATATCTCCATTCGACTGCGGCTGAAAAGAGCAGGTAGTATAGATCTGCCCTATGTAGCATGCTTTGCTGCCTGCCAGAAGCTCTCCCAGCTCCGCTGTATGAAGTAATCACTTCTTAAACAAAGTCCTGAGCTGGCCTCATCCTCTTGACAGAGATCTGTGGCATAATGATCTCATTCCCCTAGCTCTCTGGGTCTTCTGTGGCTTCCTCTGCCATTCCAGTGTAGCAGCTTTAGAAGGATCAATGAGAGACCTCCAGGGCAGATGATGATGAAGTCACTGAAGTAAAGCACCAAAGAGGTCGCCATGTTAGTCTATTGCAGAAAAACAACAGAGTCCTGTGGCACTTTTAAAGTCTAACGGATTTATTTATCGCATGAGCTTTCATGGGAGAAAGCAGTGAATCAGTGTTGTGTACATGTCACTTGCTTTTGCTACTGCAATGCCATGTTTTTAAGAAACTGGTACAAGCCAGCAGTGCAGTTAGAGCTGAAACTGCACCAGCTGAAACAGTACAGTTAGAGGGGGATGCCTATTCCAAAAGGAAATTCCTAGGACGCCAGCTTTTAAAGCTGTAGCTATAGCTTCAAGAAAACAGAAGCCTTTGCTAGAGAATGCAAGGTAATTGAAGGTCCGACCTCGGTGCATGCAGGCAGACTGTTATAGTCACACTCTCTAAATTAAGCGAGGACTAGATTTTCTTTGAGACACCTGAATCAGAGACAAGTAATAGCACTCATCTCTCTCTGTAAATGCCATTACACAGGTTGCTCACCTGATGGCAATAGGTGGGAAAATGCTAGTTTAGTCCAACTGCAATTATAGTAAAAGTGAAACCAGCCCCCTCCTATTGACCACGTTAACAAACAGCAACAGTGGAAGGAATGGAATTCAGCGCACTGAATTATGATGTGAGCAGTTTTACAATGTCAGGAATTTTACCATACACATGCATGGACAGTATTATTTAGGATTTGTCAAGGATGTGGACAAATAAGAAAGAGTCCAGCAGAGGGCAATGAAAATGATTAGGGGGCTGGGGCACATGACTTACAAGGAGAGACTAAAGGAACTAGGCTTATTTAGTGTACAGAAGAGAAGACTGAGAAGGAATTTGATAGCAACCTTCAACTACTTGAAGGGGTGCTCCAAAGAGGAGGGAGTTAGGCTGTTCTCAGTAGTAACAGAGGACAGAACAAGGAGCAATGGTTTCAAGTTGCAGCTGGGAAGGGATATTAGGAAAAACTTTTTCACTAGCAGGGTAGTGAAGCATTGGAATGGGTTACCTAGAGAGGTGGTGGAATCTCCATCTCTGGAAATATTTAAGACCCAGTTAGACAAAACCCTGACTGGGATGATTTAGTGGGAGTGGTCCTGCTTTTAGCAGAGGCTTGGACTAGATGACCTCATGAGGTCCCTTCCAACCCTAAGATTTTCAGTACTTGGGGCCTCAAATGAAATCACAGACCCATTATGCTAGGTACTGTACAAAACACATGGGCAAGCCCTACCTTGAACAACCAGCAGTCTACATGGGTAAGACAATTAAAGGATGGGAGAAAGGAAGTACTGTTATTTTCTTTACCTTTCAGAGGGAGAACTGATATGAGGCATAGAGAGTGCTTGTAAGTCAAGACAATAAAAGCCTTCAGAGGGCTCTGCTTGCGGGGAAAATAGGATAAGCATGTGGCTATTCCTGTTAAGATTAGTAGGTGTGAAAGTGGTGTGTCTTCTCATTACACACACACACCATCTGCATGGTGGTGTAAACCAATTCACTGTTCTAGCTTGAGGTAAAGTATCCTTGTATTGCTCTGTGCTGATCAGCTGCAATTGTTCCATTAAAATAGTGGATTAAATGAATGCTTACAGCACAGGGTGTGGTGGGTTAAATTAGTTGCTATTTATAAAGCCTTATGAGAGCTTGGAAGAGGTTGCCATAGAAGGGGCTTTTCTTATTTCTCATTGTTCTGAGGTGCATTAGATCCACACTCTAGAAGAACAAGTAGAATTCTTTGTTTTTTGTTGCCTGTTTGGATAATTGTGTGGAGATACTGATGGGCTCTGATGATTTTTCTGTTTTTGACACCATCTCATGTGCCTTATCAAAACAAACAAGGAGTCCTGGGGTACTTTTAAAACTAACAAATTTATTTATTGCATGAACCTTTGTGCAATAAATAAATGTTAGTATTTAAAAATGCCACAGGACTCCTTGTTGGTTTTGCTGAACTAGACTAAGAGGGCTACCCCTCTAAAACATGTGATTTATCAGTCACTGACAAAAACTCCACAGCAAAAACATTTCGACAAGCAATCACCATCTAACAATTCTTGTTTTGCAATCTAATAATATAATGTTTACTAGTGATTTCAGGGAAAGGGAAATAATGGCTAAATCTGTTGCAAACACAGACATAATAAAAAGAAAAGTAATAAAATCTTTATATTCTGGCAGTTCAGATGGTTTACTACACCCTGTTCCTGTTTGCATAAGCCTTTATAATGAGAAACATCAACAAAGTGGAAAGTCAGACTGAAATCCATACAATCAAGGAAAGAGTAAGTGCAGGATGGTCCTTAGACATGCAGGTCTCTCATTTTGGGGCATCTAGTGATATATGAGCTGAATCACACTCAGTGGGTTAAGCAATAAGACTGAAGCTGAACAAATAATAGTAAATGATTCAATTTAAACTTACTTCTGAAGCAGTCTGATTTAATTAAACTTATTAGTCAGAATTATTCTTAATAGTTCGTGGGCCATGGATTAAGACAATTCATTATTAATATTTAATAGCCAAAATCTCAGCTATGCTGTGATTAGTTTGATTGGACACAGAGCTCACAAGGCTTTGTCATGTAGCAGATGACTCTCTCAAGTTTTTGGTGCAAGTACTTTTATTTATGATTTCATAGTTTACTTTCCATAAATATTTGGAAATAGAAAAAACATATTTCAAGGGATAATGAACATCCCTGCAGGTAAAATTAGTTGTTAGACTAGCAGAAGACTACAAAAAGGGTATGAAATCCCCTTTTTTTTAATTCAAGAAAACATTGGCAGAAAGTTTGAGGTATTCAAACAGCTGCATAAAAATAGTCTCATTTTATGGCCACGGGGATGAAAGTTAATCCCATCATTAATTGTCTTTTTTTTTTTTTTTAAAGGATTTCAAGCTCTTAAATTGAAAAGGGGAAAATGAAATTGAAGTGCAACACAGATTGTTGTGGTCAATACTTCCAGTTAACCTGGCCCTGGGAGGCGTGAAATACAAATACAAACCCTGATCCTATAACATTTATGCACTTGGTTATTGTTAAGCAAATGAGAAGTTCTGATGATGTCAATGGGATTACTCACGTGTGTAAAGCTAGGTATCGGCAGAAGTATTGATGGTATCAGAGGCCTAAGCTGCAATTTTTTTTTAAATTTCTTCTCCAAAATCCTCTCTGCACATCTTGGTTCACTGAAAGGTACCCATATGTGTTGTCTTCTGATATCAAATACAGTGGAGTGTATTCTTTTGGTATTTGTTTGTCAGAATGTGACATGACTTCTGTCATGTGTCATGTCACATTCTGACAAACAAATACCAAAAGAATTTGATAGAGGGCAAAAATATGTTTTAAAATAACTAGTTTAAACTTTTTGACTGGGCTGAAAGTCCCTTGAACTGTGACTAGATACAGCATCCACCACAGAAATCTTCCTTAGGGAAGAGGGTTTTTTGGTTTTGGGTTTTTTTTTTTTTTGCTTTGCAGATGATATTTAGGAGATAATATTAATTCAGTTAATAAAACTGCCCAAATAATTTTACAGGTCCTTTTTCACTTTTCAACCAATTCTACAACTGATCACATATTAATACATCCAAGGAATCCTGTGGCATTTTAAAGACTTTAATTTATTTATTGCATGCAATAAATAAATTAGTCTTTAAAAGTGCCACAGGACTCCTTGTTTGTTATATTAATATGTCAATTTACACAAACACTTTTGATTCTGGTATTCAGCCCCTCGGGTTTGATATTTTTTATATTGTTTTAATTTGAGGATTTTATACCAGATTTTAAATTAATATGGTGTTGAGAAAAGAAGGCATTCTTCTTGGCCATCTACTCCACTTCTTCATATTATCCATAAATAGCCAGTCTGAGCAGGCATGGACAGTCAACGGGCTTGCAAGTGGCTCATCCTGACAGTGTACCCAAGTCCCCCCAGTTCAAGGAGTAAGAGAGATCAGAGGTTGTTCCTGAGCCTTGACCTCCCTTCCAATGGCATGCAGATCTGCCTGGCCAATTTCCTCTGGGTTTCGTTTGGCAGCTAGCATGGGAAGCAGTCTTTCCCCCAGATGTTGAGCATAAACTAAGCTATGTAGCGGGGGAAGTTATATATTCGGATGGGGATCAGAACAGGTTTGTTTTTTTCCAGTATATAACACAGGAATTGTTGTTTAACTAAAAGCACTGGATTCTTTTATTAAAACTAAAGCTATTTGTATGTCCAGATGTTTGGTGTGATTCCAAGTGACAAGCTGCAAAGGAAGTGCACTGTCCAAGGTGACCACTGCAGGAGTCTCAAGCAAGCACTGGTTAGACTTGGCTTATTTGCACTTACACCTTTATCTCTTCTCCAGCCCAAACCCCATCACTAGCCAATTCAGTAGGTGACTTTCCTCAGTCCAGGCCTGTCAGCACAGGCTCTTCTCCGACATGCGCTGCAAGTAATCTTTATGAGCCCTCGAGCGCTTGTACTCCTTCCCTTTTGTATATTTATCTTTTGGTCGGAGAGGCAGCTACTGCCCTTACCCCTCAGCACCAACAAAAACTTGTTCATAATTCACTCAGTTCTTGCAGGATCACCAATCAATCAGTGATAAAGTCATCTGGAATCATTTGAGTTGGAAGGCTATTCTGAAATGTGTCATAATTTAGTAAATCTCTCTGTATTGTGGCAGGATTGATTGCTTTGTGACTAAACTATCTTCCTTAGGTATTTTTGTTCTGTGTTTTTACAATGCCTAGCACAATGGAGCCCTGGACTTGTAGGTGTCTAGCTATATAAATAATGACTAAGTGCCTAGTCTTGAATGAACCTCTTTGAAAGACACTGACAGATAGTTTGACTACTCTTCTCAAATGGTCCAGGTCTACCTCATCGGTACAACTTCCTCCTCTCCCCTCAATGTTTCATGGCTTCCACTTCACCCTGGGATCAATCTATAGCCTCCATTCTGTGTAGTAAATTGGCACCATTACATAATCAATTACATAGTAAATTGACGCCATTACACTGTTGGCACAAGAAACTAGAAAATGCTTCGATCTTCTCCTTCTCTGGCTTCAGAGCACCATGGGGCCTCTAGCTCGCCCCACAGAGCAGGAAATTTTTTCTTGTAAAGCCTGCCTTGCCGTGTCTTGCTAATTAATACCAGATTTACAACACTACTTAATTACAAATGAAAGAACTTGAAAGAAACCCTCCCAACTCTTAAAATTGCAAAATAATGAAGTAGAAATTAGGCTATGGTGACTGATGGATCAATAAATAAACTACTGAACTTGGGGATTTTCAGATCCAGAGTACTTATAAAAAAAAAAAAAAAGTGAGTCCATGCAGGGCCTTCAACCTGGATCTCCCTCCATCAGAGGTGGCTGCCTAGCCACCACATGATTAGCTAAGCTCAGTCTACATGCTCAAAAAAATTGAAAGGGCATTTCGATCTGTGAAACAAATCAATTGAGAATTGTCAACACTCTTCACAAAAAACAATTGGTTTCCAGGCAGCCCAACTCCTCAAGTTTGGGTATGCTCGACATGTGACTTTGTTTTGAACCACAAGGATAGAACTTCTTAAAGAGAAGGTAGAATTCTGCCATTATCCCTGCAGATCCTTGCTATGGAATCAACATGTTTCTTAGCTGATTGATGCAACACACTCGTATTACTCTCAATGGCAGGGTTTCTACCTGGCTTTGCAGTGGTGCGTTGTCAGTAGCAAGAAGCCTCAGCTTCCTTCACTGTTCTCGATGGGTGGAAAAAGACTAAGTGCAATTGTGGAGAATGCTGGGAGTGAGAAACTGGCCCTTCAAAGAACAAACTGTATCACGATGAGTAAAGAGAGATATGAAATGAATGATGTTAAAAATGGGATGGGAAGGATGTTTTAATACTATCCAAAATGAGCTGACCTTTAACCCAAACCATATAAGTGTCTATATATGTTAAGATTTCTCCCTTTTGTTTTTTTAAAGTTTAGGTCTATCTTCACTTCTCAGGTTGCATAAAATCTCAGTCTTCCTGTCTTCAGGTCCTACTCTTCTGCTGACATCTCATGCACTCCTCTGAGTTCAGTCCCTCCTCTCCGATCCCTGTGATGGAGTCCCCCCGGAACCATGCTCTGGAACCATTCAGGGCACAGCCAATCAGGAGTCTAGTACTTTGGAATCTGCCCCCTTAGGTCTACCTGCACCACTGCAGATGCTTCCTGTATCTGGCCTCAGAGTGTTCAGCACTTGCTCTGCCTGAACTCTCTCTGTAGGTCCCCTTGGCTGGGGAAGGCACCCCGCCCTGCAGTCAGAAGCAATTCCCAGCCAGCATGAGAATCAGGCGGCTTTCTTTGTTCTGAGGATCACAGTGTAAAAAGACATTGTTAGCAGCTTAATTTAGAAGTTACAGCAGCAACCCGTTGGATAGCCTCAGAGCCCACACTCTTGAGCCCTAATCTCCCAAATCTTCACCGGAGAGCTGGTCTCTAACATCCAAACCGCCCCTTTGCTCTTCATCAGTCCTTTGTCTTCTTCCCAGGAAAGGTGGCCACTCCTCATGGTCTCCACCTGCTGCCACCAGTTGCAACTGGCTGACGCAGGAGGGCAAAGGTCTGGTCTGCATCTGTGTGGCTGGGGGAGACCCATCCATCCTCTAGTGACCCCTGCAATGATCACATACCTGGATCCTATCACTGAAATATGAGTAACCTATGGAGGGAAAACAGCACTCAGAGAAAACCCCAAGAATATCTTCACTTCATCACACCCCCAAAACTCCAATTCCTGGTTTTTACTCCCATCCCATTCAACTCTTCTCTCTGCATTCAAGTCAGGTTGCTTCTTCTCCCAGTAGGTGAATGCTAAAAGCACAGAAAGTCTCCCTGATCTCAGTTCTAGTGCCCAATTCCCTGGGGGCTACAAGCACCAATTTCAGGGAAGGACCTAGTCAGGTTGTGCAGCCCCAAAATGGAGCACACTTTCAGCAGCTAACTTCTGCAAGGATTCTGTCTGCAAACTTCTAACACGTCTCTAGTGAACACGTGTGAACTGGAATTTTTAAAAAGGTTTATTGTTTGGCCACTTTCCCCACTGGTTTAGCAAGAGACATCAACGACAAAGGACAAATTTCAAGTCCCTACTCCAAAACACGAGGGTGCTACAGCTTCTCGACAAAACACATGTGAAGGATTTTTTTAACATAGGCGAAGCAATATATTTTTCCCTAATCTCATTATGCAAAAACAGCTGAACCTTTTTTGTTAAAACTAATCCCCACCCCAAAACAAACACCTGTTCCAAACACACACAAAACCAATCCCATCCTCTGACCACACCTTCCTGCTCTTGACCTCAGTTTTCAGGCTAAAATTTTCCATACCAGGTGTCTCCCACAAGCTGAATAGATTTTCAGCCTCATAATGGGAAATGTTGATAGGCAGTGCTATCAGCTCCATCCAGAAGAAAAACATGCCTATCCAAAAATAAACTAGTTCATGAAAATGTATTCAAATGTTATTCCTCAATCACATTCCAGATAGCCACAAATAAAGTTTATTAACAACAGATGTTTGGTGAAGCTCAAACCTCTCTTCACAGTTTATTTCTTTATAAAAGGGAAAAACTTCAAAAGTGTCCATTTAGACTAGTATATGTTGTATCCCTTTACAAATACATTTCTACTCAATTCTGAAGCATAATTGACTAGTTCCTTATTTTGGCAGATGCCTCCTTAAATCAATGCAGGATTCATTGGGAAATGATTGAGTGGACTCAATCTCACACACTTGAGTCTCCCCACAAGCAGGTCACCTTCTCGCCCCATGGAAATTATCAAGCACCTCTCAGGTGTATTTTACACTTCTTGCCCTGTTCCATGGGGAAAGAAAGTCATAAATGTGTCATTTCTTTCTGATAATGACTGTTCACCTGTGCCAAATGCATGGTGTTGATCTGAGGGTGGAGTTCCCTATTACCCCTCCGCACAGAACGTTCAGTTCACTTCAGAATATTTCACCATTGATCAAACTGGCAAATTGTTATTAAGACTCACTGAAACCTCAGGCTATGTACACACGATCAGATGAAAGCGCAACATGGCAATCGCGCTATAAAAGTCACGTGACCTTTATTGCGGGATAACGAATACACACGTCGCTCCTTGCAACACAACAAAATTCCTTGCATTATCGCGGTTGAGCGCAATGACTTCTGGGCACCTATCCCATCGTTCCATTTTCCCTGAATCGGCGCTATGAATCATGGGATGAAGGAAAGGAACACAAAGCGCCATGGATAAACGCTCAGTTTCCCGTGGTGCTTTGTGTTCCCCTAGCGTCTTCCTCATTTCCAATAGCAACTCGCGCCTATTTTCAACAGTGCAGTGACGCACCGCACCACTTGCGAGCAATCACAACAGCGACAGTATGGATCCTGCTCTGATCTCCACTGTCACCTTCAACATTCTGAATACAACTCGGCTTGTTGCTCGGTACGCAATGAGCTCCGAGTCAGACAAGGACACCGAGGACCAGGGGCTGATCGATGCCATGCAGAGCAACAGCACCACGTTGCTCAGCTCCTTCACTGATCATCTGCACACGGTGCAACGCCGTTTCTGGTCGCGAGAGACGAGCACCGTAGTGGTGGGATCGCATTGTTATGCAGCTGTGGGATGACGAGCAGTGGGTACAGAACTTTCGAATGCGGAAAGCAACCTTTCTGGAACTGTGTTCAGAGTTGGCCCCTGCCCCGTGACGGAAAGACACCAACATGAGGTCAGCCCTAACTGTGGAGAAGCGTGTTGTGATTGCTGTCTGGAAGATGGCGACTCCTGACTGCTACCGGTCGGTTGCAAACCAGTTTGGAGTCGGGAGGTCCACCGTCGGATTAGCCCTCTCACAAGTGTGCCAAGCCATCAATCGCGTTCTGCTACGGAGGACGGTGATGTTGGGCAATGTTCGTGACATTGTGGACGGCTTTGCTGCCATGGGATTCCCTAACTGCGGGGGAGCAACAGACAGCACACACATCCCAATTTTGGCTCCAGACCATCTCGCAACTGAGTATATAAACAGGAAGGGCTACTTCTCCATGGCGCTGCAAGCACTCGTGGATCACAAGGGGCGTTTTACGGACATCAATGATGGGTGGTCGGGAAAGGTGCATGATACCCGCATTTTCAGGAACGCTGGTCTGTACCGGAAGCTGCAAGGGGGTACCTTTTTCCCTGATCAAAAAATTACAGTGGGGGAGGTGGAGATGCCCATAGTCATCCTCGGAGACCCAGCATACCCACTGATGCCATGGCTCATGAAGCCGTACACCGGGAACCTGGATCGCAGCAAGAAGCGGTTCAATTACCGATTGAGCCGCTGCAGAATGACTGTGGAGTGTGCCTTTGGCCGTTTAAAAGGGCGCTGGTGATGTTTGTATGGGAAGCTGGACTTGGCGGAGGACAACATCGCTGCTGTGATTGTGTCGTGCTGTGTCCTCCATAACATTTGTGAAAGTAGGGGAGAAAAGTTTTCCCCTACGTGGGCTACAGAGGCACAGTGCCTCAAGGAAGCATACGAGCAGCCAGCCACTAGGAGTATTAGGGTGGCACAAGGAGAAGCTGCTCGCATAAGGGACGCACTCAGGGAGCATTTCAATGATGCCCTCCCCTAGTTAACTTTCATGACGCATCAGGTGCACCGTATGAGCTTTTCAATAATGTGTACAAATAAACCCACTCTTCAAAGTATTTGTTACTGTTTTTATTCAAACCTAAAAGGTGGGGGTGGGGTTACAGGTTGGTGTAGCTCCGGGTCTCAAAAAAGTAGCTGGGAGGGGACTGGATATTGTCCTGTACCGGGGGGAAGGGTGGCCTTCAAAGAAATGTTTTGAGGGACTACGGGGAGTGGGAGGCAGACACGGCTGAACTGTCTGGAGTGGAGCCCGGACATTAATCGCCTGGGACTGCAAAGCAATCATGCTTTTGATCAGTTCTGTTTGCTCCTTCATGACGCTTATCAGTTCGTCCCTGTGTTTCTGCCTCCGCTGCTGGGATTCCTCTCTCCAGGCTCTATTCTCCCTTGCGGATTCCTGTGTTGCTTTCAGCAGCTCATGAAACATATCCTCCCTGTTTCTTCCCGCAAGCCGCCGAATGTTTCTCATGCGGTCAGCTGGGTTAGACACCGGCCTTGTGAAGGTCAAATCTACTAAAAAAATAACAATAAAGAAATTGTTAACACATAGCATAGATAACCAATGTAACCTTCCAGTAGCACATTCCACTGGAAGGTACAGGGCAGTCAACACACTACGCTTCGCTGAAGCAGACAAGGTACGTTCTAATAGATGGCTTACTGGGGGCTCACAATCTGCACAGGGCACACAGATGGAACCAGATATCTCTCTCCTCAGAGTGCCCCTGCCATCTATAATACATATCCTGCATGCCGCTGGTTGCAAGCCAGGACCGTATGCTGCTGCACTGTGTGCTGCCATGGTTCCCAGGGCTGTGCTTTGCAGCTGGAGAGGCAGAGTATCCGTCTTTGGGAGCGTAGACACAAACGCTCTCCCATCTAACCTGAGTAGTAGGCTCTGGAGGTACATCGAGGAAACCTTTACTGACCTAAATGCAGATGATTATTTTACAATCACTGCTTGTGTTGATGCACTTCTAATGAATGCAGAGTAAATAGCGTGCACAGCGGGGACCCGCAAGCACCCCCACCTCGGACAATGATATTTTAGCAGGAGCCAGACAGAGCTGCACGAAGGAGAAACTTACCTGAACCCCCCTCTGCCACCTCAGAGGACACGCTGCAGTTCAAGCCTTGGGTGGACGTCTCAGTGGGGCTGCTGAAGAGCTCCTGGCTACACGCGGTTGCGCTTTCCTCCAGGTCATCCTCCATCTCCTCCTCCTCCTCGATCACGTCCTCATCCTGCTCGGCTCCAGCAATCACTGGATGAGCGGGGGCTGATGTGTCCACGGGACTCTTGGCAGTGGTTGTCGGGTCCCCACTGAGGATGGCTTCTATTTCCTTGTAGTACCTGCATGTAGCAGGCGCTGATCCGGAACGGTGGTTTGCCTCCTTCACTCGGTGATAGGTTATTCTGAGCTCCTTCACCTTTGATCTGCACTGCACAGTGTCTCTATCATAACCTCTCTCTGACATGGCCCGAGAAATTATGCCAAATGTGTCATAATTCCTCCTGCTGCCGCGTAGCTGTGCCTGCACAACGGACTCTCCCCAGATGCTGATCAGGTCCAGCACCTCTGCCGTGCTCCAAATGGGTGCGCATCTTCCACGGCAGGCCGCCATTGCTACTGATGATCGGAGCACAAATACACTCCACGAGGAAGAGAGCAGGAAGTGAAACAGACGAGAAATTTGAAAATCCCGGGAATCAGTTCAAGGCAGGGTGGGGACAGTTTCTTCACAGCCACAGAGCGGGTGGGGGGAAGACCAGAGAGGATGAGTTTGGAATGCTGGGACAGTTCCGGAGGCCAGTCATTGCGCGGTAAGCGTACACACGAGTGCAAAAGCGCAACCGCTGTTCCGCGTTAGCTGTTACCACCCTCGTCGAGGTGGTTTTTGTATTGCGCTACAACAAGGCAGTTAACGCGCAACAGCCCTGTTGCACGTGTGTACGCTGTTGTTGCTATCGCGCGGTAATGAGTTTTAATGCGCGATAAACTGATCGTGTGTACAAGGCCTCAGTTACTGAAAATTCAAGAAACAAAAGCTGACTATAATACACTTAGCACGTGGCCCTGCTCCATTGAAGTCAGTGGGAGTTTTGTTTAATGGGAACAGAGTTAACAGCCTTAATGAAGTATGACTGATTTTTTCAGCATGCTTAGCCATGATCTTTCCCTTGCTAATTTTTCACTTCTAATGTATGTGCTGTCCTTAAAGAAAATGTCTAATGAATTTTCCAACGGCCTCATGAACTGTTAATGTTTAGCTAAGGGTGGATTCAATTTGTTACTCCTTTTGCCTATTTGTCTTTTGAAAATATCAAATAAAAAAAGCATTTCAGGCTCTGTGTGAGTCTTTGCAGTTTATATTTGATTAATAGACTTTGTTTTGAGATTTTTTCAATAAGCAAATTCTTATAAAATATTTCTGCCTGATCTAGGAAACTCACTATTGATTTGGACTAAATAGCTAACTTTGTACCACTGTGCTTCATACACAATTTATTAGACACTAAATAGGGTTTATTCTAAATTTTGAAATATAAAGCAAGTGTGACTTGAGTAACAGATTAAAAAAAGATTCTCAGTATGATTACTGAATTGTGTCATACGGTTGTCTCTTCTAACTGAAATTTGTAGCGTGGTGCCATCTTTTAGCAATAATGGGCCATATGCTGCAATTAGTTATAGTTTAATTAATGGATAGAGAAGATTGGGGTTAAGTCTTATCTCAGCACAAGGAAACCTTCAACCACTATGAGCGGAGTGGGGTGGGGCAGCAAGTACAGAAGATAGCATTCATTAGAAGCCAGCATTAGGCTATGGAACTCACTTCTCCATGAGTCAAAGAAAGATCCATTATCTTCTCCCATTCATAATTAACTGCAAACTTGACATGTTTGTATATTTATTCCTAGCTCTTCAAAATGAATAAGGTTTTAAGAATCTGGCCCTAAGTTAGTTACCTGTTAGGCTTGTGGGCTCCCATAGATAACCAATTGTTCCAAGAAATCCAAAGCAAACTTTCAAAATGCACTAATATTTTAAATACCTTGGTAAATAAGTGTTCTTACTGATTTATATCTTTTCTACGTCATCTGAGTATTTCCTCCACTCTCTTTGAGAAAGCACTACCATAGGATAAGCATGGTGATTATAGAAAATTGGAATGGTGGATGGGTGCAGGGGAAGAACAGGTATACTTTTTCAGTTCATTCTTAGGAATTTTTCATGCCTAAAATGTGTCTCAGATTCTGAAACTAAAGAGGATAATCTATATATTTCAAAGATGATAAAATAGGACGATCTTAATGTTTTTAAGATGGTTCATTTTTCATATTTAGAGTTCTAACAATAGACCAATCCATATTCTAACATTCTCCCACCTTCCCCCAAAATACTTGTTTATATTTCATTCATAATTTGAAACATCTGGTATACGACTTATTTTCTTGCTCCAGAGCAGACAGCATGCTTGGATAATCCACTGCTGTTGGTAAAATGTTCCTTTCTAGGGAAGATCTCCCCTCCCTTTCCCCACATTTTTACCATTTTGTTTATTCTGAAAATAAAGTTAATCTGAAGGCAACCTAACAGATTAGTCTATCAACAGTGCTATAACTAAGGAGACAATGAATTACAAGAGAGACACTCTTATTGAAACAAAATTAATGAGATAGGGTAGACAAATTTAGATGCCAGCACTAGTGCCATTCTGGACTCTTCTCTTAGTTTAACTGGAATTTTGTGACTTTTGCTAAGCAGTTAGCTTATTTGACAGGTGCCTTGGCATACTCTGGCTCTTATTATCCAGGAAATGTAGTTATGTGCCATTTACCTTTTAAATGTGTGCCCTTGAGACATCTATCATCCTTCCCTCCCACCACTCCTGCCTTCTTGCAGGGTTTAAAAAAAAAAAAAAAAAGTTTTTGAAAAGTTTTCCGTTACAATTAGAATATGACCTTTAAGTTAGCTTGATCCATGGTAAAAAGCTAACATCCATGGTGTAGTAACCACTAGCATTTTGATGCCACCAGCCTTGTTGTGATCAAGACAAAGTATCATTAGAGGAAACAGGATTTTTCTGACAGCAACTCAGATTAAGTCCATTATACTGAACAGTTCTGGAACTACTCTGCTCTTTCGACTGGATAAAGCACATTGACCCTTAGTGACACCGAGAGAAGTAATCTAGTAATCCATCACTTTATTAATAATTTCTCTTCCATCAGCCCTACAGGCTTTCAAAATATAGTAATTTGTTATTATCTTCTTATAATTTTTAAGTTCATCTGGGACCTCACCTCAAATGTCAATTATGCTGTTAGCAGCTGAATTGGTGGTTGTCACAGACTGGGTCCTCCCACATGCCTCCAGTTGGGGAGAGTCTGAGGGGCACGAGCGAGGAGGGTGTCTCCACGACCGTACAAAGTTAATAAATACCACCCGTTAGCTCAGAGCAGCGTGGCTTAGCGGCCACAGAGTCAATAAACAGGCTCTTGAGTCAGGGCAGCAGAGTCCTCATGGGGCATGGTGCCTGGGTAGGGGGGCTCAGGCCCTCCAGCTCCACTGAGCCCCAGCCCAGGGCCCTATTGAGGCCGGGGTTATGACACCTAGCCAACGGGGGTCCCCACAAACTTGCTGGCTCTCAGCCATATTAGCCCCAACCCCATAACTCGGGCCCCTGGGCTATTTCCTACCCAAGCGTGGAGTTGTCCTCCAGCATGGTCCCAGTCTGCACCTCCTCACTTCCAGTGCAGGTTGCTGGCTGCTTCTCTTAAGGTTATCAGGGTCCACCAGCTGTAATCAGTGCCTGTAGGTCAGCCTTGGTGCAGCTGTCACAGTGTGGCTGCTCTGGGTGGCTTCCTCCGGGGTTGTGCTCCCCGACCGCCCACGGCTAATACCACTCCTGGTCAGGAGCTTCCCATGTAGGTCCTCCCTCCTTGCTGGTCAGCCCTGACTGAGCTGAGCTGCTCCCTTTTGTACAGGGGCAGCAGTTTGAGCATGCCCAGCAGGGCCTAAGGGACAGGGCTTCTGTTGCCCACAGAGGTTGTTGGGCTTCTCCAGTGTGGGGTAAGCTCACCCCATCACAGTGGTCATGATGTCACAACATTGCTGTGCTAAAAAAAACTTGGACTCAGTGAACAAAATCCTGCTTGCCTCATTCAAACCTAGTTTTATTGGGCCAAATGTATCCCCTTGGTAACGCCATTGGTTTCTGTAGAGTTATTCAGCATATGAATTTGGCTCAATAGTCCGAGGTGGGTCCAGTCCTGAAAAACCCTCCCTCCCACCTTTTGAAGTTAATAGTCCAGTGTTCCAGTGGCTTGCAAAGATGAGCCCGAGGAGTGCCTAATTTCATGAAGTTCACTTTATGATAGAAAAAAAAGTTACTCTGCTCCATATAAATCCATGGATCAGTATTTCCAAGAATAATTTCAGATTTTTAAAAATTCACTAGTCCTTCAAAACAGCACGAGTCAACTACATAAAGACAGAAGAAAGTGAAAAAGGACAGAATTTGATATGAATAGGCCAGTGCAATGAATGCTAAATATTTCTTATGTTAAAAATCATTTGGAAACCTTCCTGAAAATAAAGCACAAATAGCTACAGCCCCTTGGGCCATAGTTTTTTTGTTTTTGAAGGTAATTGCCATGAAATTTACCCAGCTGAGTTATGACCACAACAATTCTCACATTATATCAGAAAATACAAACATATGTTCAGAAGTAGGCCTGGACTTTGGAAGGGAAGTGGAGAGGTTATGGAAAGGTAACAATGAAAGGGCCAAGGAATTTCTTTCTCCATAGACAATCAGAAAGATCTGTTTTATGTGATACTAAATAAACTGTATGTGTGCCAGTGAACCAGATTTCTAGACAACCAATCATTCTTCCCAACACAATGGTAACAAAAAAGTTCAGACAACCAGAACTTGCTATGCTATTTATGAAATGATGTGTTTAAGAATAAACTGTTTCAAAGTTTCTAGTCCAAGTTAGAGGAAACAAATAGCAAAGAGTTTGAGCTATACCCAAACTTTTCACAACAGAATTTGAGGGCAAAATATTATAATTTTAAAATTTGATTTATTTAACTCTAGTACTCTCAAAATGAGGGAGGCAGAGAATCAAGGGCTAGTGAACTGGAAGGTGGATAGTAGAAAGCTGTTTAAAAAACAGCTTAATCAAGACTTCCAAATGATGGGTTCCAGTTTCCACTCTTTTTGCTTTATATCAGGTAGAGTGCAGAAAATCAGTGATGAAGAAGGGGCAATGCTCCTGGGCTTTTGTAAGCAAAAGGGAGCATAAAATGATATATTCAGGTGAGATAAATGATAAGAGGTAATATCCTTGTTTGTGGATGTACTAGTTGAGACTTAAATAGCAACAGGACTCCCGAACCTCACGTCTGCTATTTCTCTAACCTGTGAAAGACTGCACATAAATTGTTCTCAGGTGCAGACAAATTAGCATATGGGTGTGAAAATGGGAAATCTATCATAAGTAGACAGGCAGACATCTAAATGCCTTTGAAAGCAAATACCTCAAGAAAAGTATTAGATATTAAACTGAATCAATTTATAATAAATGCTGTGATATGTCAGAGTTCCACAAACCCTTACCCGCAAATTATTTAGAAAAGAGGGTGGAAATATGTAGGCCATGCTTTATGACTGAAGCCAGAAGGTCTTAACTATCAGGGAAGCCATTGTGTAGTTGGAGGAACATGTAAAGGGAGCTGATGGAAAGTACTTAGAAAAAACTTCTGGATTTAACTTCAGAGAACATTCAAATATTGGTCCAGGAAAGACTGGGAAGTCAGATCCTTGTATGTATCCTAAGCAATATCTGCAAGCATGTGAAGGATTCCGATTCAGAATAATAAGTTACAGACAATGCCTATATCTGCGTTCAAGCCACACAGTTCTTCCCCAGCAAGCCAAGTACTGTGAAGTTAATACACAATTATCTAAAATTAAAACCAGTTACATGGTTAACCTATTATTCTGCAAGCTGCAGCTTTAGAACATGCTTTTAATTGAGATGATTCATTTCCATTCGTGTGTTTCATCCTAGTGAGTAAAAATTTAATAAACATTGTGATCCTGGACTTTCCTATTCCTTCTTACAGATTCTAAGAAGTAGATTGATAGTGTGTGGAAAAAAGCTTAATTGAAACTGAATGCACTGGCAAACTATGGAATACTACGTGATGGAGGAAACAACTAGAATTTCATACAGGCACCAGGAAAGGGAAAATTATGTAATCATCCCTATTTCAAACTTTTATAACTGGAAATTTTCATGCATCTTAAGAAAAAAACATGGATTGCAAGTCAAAAGATTTTATGAGAGCCATTAAAGGGCTCTTCCTTTCCTCACATCTGTCTTCATTTGCTTGGTGCTTCCTTCAGATTTCATGCATGGCAGATAAGTCTAAAAATATGGAGAGAGAATTCTTTAAACTAAATTAGTGCACTAACAACACTATCTAGGACCATATCACAGATACCCAGAGATCCAGACGAGCTTGATTCATGTCTATATTCCTGATTTATTATTTGTTTTACTTTGCAAAAAAACAATATTGAAAAGTTAATGGAATCAAATTCAGTAGATGGTGATTTAAGTAGAGTTATATAGCTGGCTGATGTGGCAGAATGTCATAAATCACATCACGTTGTATATTATATGAATAACTGTTTTCATTTTTATTCATCAGGTCTCTTTATTTACCTAGCTTCCCATTTCATTTAATTATTCTTCACAAAGATTCATATAATTTTCTCCATGAATAGTCATCCTATTTTTCTAGGAAGATGAAAAACCATCTGAAACATTTCTTTCCAAATAATGATAAACAGTGCCATATATATGCTGTAAGAAATAGTTAACAGGATTCCATTTGGCTTGTACGACTCTGAGGTAATTCAGAGCCAGGGCCTTAACTGGTATAACTCAATGGAATTTTATATCAGATAAGGACCTGGCCCAGGGTGTGGTATTTTTCTTTCAAATATATTAGCTTTGTTCAACTTTTTAATTGAGGGGGCAGAAGTAGGGAAGGAGCACTGAAGACACCAATGAGTGGCTTAGTTTCCAACAGCTGTTTTGCATTGGTGGATTTCTTTGTTCTATGGCTGGTAGTATCTCTTCTGCATAATGGATGAAGTCTACCCTGCCATTCCTCAGAATATTCAATTCTTCTGTATCCAATTTGAATCTCAAAACCTCACACTCAGATAAACTTCTTCAGGTGCTGTAGCTCCCTGCTATCTGGACTGTTCATCAGGTCTCCAAGTTCTTTGATGAGTCCAGCCATCAGGTGGGCAGTCACAGGTACCAGGGCACCTTCTGGTTCCATGGCAGGAAACTCCATGGGTTAGAATAGCCCAGTCAGTGGAGATGGATGAGACATACCCTTTCACAGCAGGTTCACAGTTATTTACTTACAATAGAGGAATGGCGAGACTCAAGAATTCTGGGTTCTGTCTCATGTTTTGAAGGAAGCATTCTTACTAGTCACAGATCCTTTAGCCCTTCTGTGTATCCCTATCTCTTCCTCCCTGCCCAGTCAGCTCCATTTTCCAAGTCACCCTAACACCTAGCTCCTTGTCCTGCTTTCAGTCTCCACTCATGTGTTCGGTGTCCAAATTCCCCTGCCCGAGCTCCCATCCTAATCTCTTCACAACTCCCCATGGCTTCTTCTCATGACAACAGGCTCCTGGTCCAGCCAGTCTGGACTTCCATCCTTGGACTTCCCCATACCCTTGGAATCCTCATCCAATCTCAGTCTTCCCATTCATCCCAAGCTTCCAGTCCCAGTTTACTTGCCCAGACTATCCCAGTCTCCAACCTTGGGCTTAGGTCCCAGTCACATTTTCAGTTTCTCACTGGGGCTCCTTGACCAATCTCAGTCTCTCTTGTGCACCAGGCTCCTTATCCAGTCTCAGTCTTTCCCACCCCTAGAGTTCCGAGTCTATGCCCTGTCCTCCCCAGACCAGACCCCTCATTGCTTTAAATTACATCCTGGCTGCCAGCATTGGGAGCAGTGACATCAGAAGCGAGACAGCCTCTCTGCTCTCAATTCCTGTGCTGGGCACCATAGCAGCCAGGGGGAGGAATTGCAGGAAAAATTTCTCCACTGGCCTACCCACTAGATCCTATTTTCTGAAAAAGTGTTCTCTTAAATGTATTTACACAGTGACCAGTTACTTAATACCTGGAATAAGTCACGTGGGAGCAGGGAAGAGTAACAAGAGATAAAATCAGTGTTGTAGTACAAGTGAAAGCTTTCTGTTCCTAGGGGGCGGATTTCAAATGTTTAGATGTTCCAAGATGCTAAGTAGCTACGCAGATTTGGCATTTTGCCCACTGGCTTGCTGAAACCTTGTAAAACCTTCTTACCAAAAGGCACATAGAAATATGTCCCCCTTTCTTCCGTGCCCTCAGTATTAATGTAGTATAATATGATTATTACTGGAATCAGATAACTCTAAATTCATTTCACTATGGCTAATTGCAGTGATCACAGGATTAATCTCACCCTAGTCTTTTCCTCTGATGGGAAACTTGAACCAGCTTTCAGGATGGGATTCTTTTAATCAGTATTTTCTGGGCATAGTGGGGTACAGACAATGTTTTAGCAACTGCAGAGGCAGCTTGAACCTTGTGTACCCGTAGTGCTTCACATCCATGCTACTGAAAAACATTTTTATTACCATGAAGCAATGTAATTACCTTGGAAACCGTTACTGTTTGTGTGATACATGTAAACTAACTCTAGACTAGCGGTCTGCAACCTGCTGCTCCAGAGCTGCATGCAGCTCTTTGGCTGCCCCCTTGCAGCTTTGGGCTGTGGCCCCTCTCCTCCACCTGGGGACCCTGCAGTGGGCCCACTTCTGGGGTTCCATGCTCCCCCCTATCCAGGGGACCCTGCGGCAGGTGCCCTGGCCCAGCTCCCCTCACCAAGAGGTTACACTCATCCCATTGCAGGTCTCAAAACACTTGGTTATTGAAGGGATTTTAAAAAATAGCTCTTCTTATCTTTCAGATTGCTGACCCCTTTTCTAGACTGAACTCAGAACTGACTAAAAGTTGCTTATCAGAACTATCCTTCTGGAAAAATACCTCTTGCCTTTATGTATATAAATATGTGCATAATAGGCAGGCAAGAACTGATTTTCCAATCAAAGGCCTGATCCCATTGTGCAGTCCTTAAGCACAAAAAAGCAGTTCCATGAATACAGACTGCAAGGCTAGGCAGTAAGGAAGTAAAAAATTAACATTCTGGTCCAAATCCTGACACCTCCTTCATTTACTTTCCACTGTGCTGATGGGAAAAACAGCTGTAAAGCTGGTGTATCTGGTCCTCAGAGGACTTCTTTCATAGGAGACTCCCCACGTGGTATAGAGCAGCTGTATGGTACCCTTCCTCACCCCCTTCAGGTATAGGAGGTCTGTCCAGTGAATTATTAGTTTCTCCATTGATCAATGGACTCCAGCACAGCCCTTTGAGGCCATGAGCAGCCAGGGCTCAGTTAGAAAAACCCTGAGGCTACTCATTCTTCAGGACCAGGGAGCATGAAGGTGGCTTAACATGACCTTTGCCCTCTGTCTCCTTGCAACCCCGCTAATGCTAGGCCAGGAAATTTGGAATATTTAAAATCACTGTTGTGGGGTAAGCCCACTTTGTCACCCCCTGGTGGGCAAAGTCCAACAGGCACAAGTGAAACGGACACTTCTGCAATTTTGATTGGTGCCTGGGGTTCTCCCAGGCTGCTGTAGTCTCAGCAGAATTTGGTTAGGTGGGTTCCTGGGGTTAGGGCAGCATGGCGTAGTGGCCAGAGAGTCAGTAACCAGCCTTGGGGGCACGGCAGCATGGCCTAGTAGCCAGAGACTCAATAGAGTGAAGAGCATCCACTATAGGGCACAGTGCCTGGGTAGGGGGGCTCAGGCCCTCCCACTCCACTGAGCCCCAGCCAAGGGCTCTCTTGGTGCCAGGGATACAACACCAAGTTAGCAGGGATCCACATCAAAACATGCTGATATCAAGCCAACCCCACCCCCAGTATCACTGTACAGGACCTCTGGGCTACTTCCTACCTGGATGTCACAGAGTTCCTTCCTTGGGGCTCGAAGCTGTCCACTCTCCCTGGTTGTGACAGTCACCATCCACTCCCCTGGGAGTCCTGGAGTCCACTGGCAGCAGTGATCTCCTGGGCACTGGGCTCACAGCAGTCAGCCAGGGGTCTTTAGATTCACCCCCCCCCCCCCTTGCAGGCAGGGGCTGACATGGATCCTGGCAAGGAGCCTCCAGCAAGCATCCTTCCTCTCTGCTGGTCAGCTCTGAATGAACTGAGCTGCTCCCTTTTATACTGGGGCAGCAGTTGGAGCATGCCCAGTAGCGCTTGAGGGGCAGGACTTCTGCCACCCATAGAATATGCTGGGCTCTTTTAGTGCGGGATAAGCCCACCCCCTCACAGTGGCTCACAAGAAATATCTTACATGCTGACTGTGCCATTAACAGCTAGAGGCCTGATCAGGCACTTCTTGACTTCTCTTCACTAAGAATAAGGGATCTAGCCCTTACTTATGCGAGCAGTCTCATAGACTTTAATTGCATTATTCATGTGAGTCAAAATTGCAGGGTTGGGCTCCCTATAAAAAATAATGGAATTTGTGTTTACTGTAAACATATATCATTAAATATTCTTTTTTCTGCCCCATTCTCTCTTTTGCTGCCAACATATTACAGGATCAAACTATAGTGGAAAATCACTTCATGAGGAAGAAATCAAATGTTATGACATTTTCCATAACCTGGCAGTTTTCTCCCTTTGAAGAAGTCGTGCATTTGTATAGTACAAACAGTTAATTGCTAGGGAACAATGTCTGTACATAATGATTATAAGATGTTACATTAAAAGCTTAAACAAGTCTGCAGAAATTGTTACTTCTGCATGGGAACTTCCTTCTTCACATTTGGGTTTCAGAGGACTTTAATTTTAAATAATTTAAAAGTAGCATAGAACAATGCACTGTCATCTTCAAAAATAATGCTGTTACTGCCTCTGTCGGGTCTTATTTAGGCTCTGTCAACTTTTCCTTCATAAACCTTGTTAAAGGGGAATTAATTACTTCAACTCACCTGAAATGGTGCTAAGGTAAAACTTAGTATTTTTTCTATATTGTCCATTTATTGGTCCTTACAGGAAACTAAATTAATTCACTTGCTTCCAAGTTGAGAGATTAGCAAACAATTTGAAGAGCTTCACATGCCACCCATTGTTTAAAGTATTTTTAACATGGAAAGTTAACAAGAAAGTTATTGGTTATCGCTGCAGGTCCCTCCACCACAGCAGAGGCAGCCCAAATCCCACCATTCTCTCTTAGTAGTCCAGGACTTGGGTATCAAATCAACACCAGTCCCAGAATCTTTTCCTGACCTCCAAATGAAATTGAATACAAATCTCAGAATCTGCTTTCCTGGTGCCGGAAATATCCAGAATCCTTTGAGTATCCACTATTAAATTCCCAGCACTTGACAGTGGACCAATCTTTAAGATCTCAGAAGCTAGGGATACTCTCAAGTACTGCATTTCATACCTGGGCAATTTAATCCAGGACTCCCCAAGAAAGGTAATTAAACCAGAATGGTCTGCAAAAACCAAAAGATCTATGTTCCCTTGCCACAAAGGGAAAAAACCTTGGTGAAAACCCCAAGGTAAGGACTGAGCATGGAAATATTTATGAAATGGCACATTGATTTCACTCTCAAAGGCAGAATTTCTTTGAAATACCCCCAATTCACTTCTCTTCAGTTCAGAGCATTTCATCAAGGCACCCTTAGCAACAAAGGCTCCCACCCTACTGTATCATGAATGAAAACAATTAGGTTTATAGGCAGTGATTCCAATAAGAATAATTATTTTGTTTTTAGCAAACATTAAATTTTACTCTCACTGCTGGAGTATTATCAAATTGTTTTTCTAAACATGGGATTTGATTGAATTAGCTTTGATTTTTCTTAGCATCCAAACACGGCTCCCTAACTCCTCAGTATCTCCTTCTGACAGTATTGTGGGGACAGAATATAGCTCTCTTTAAGTTGGAATATGCTCTAATCTACTGCCTGTTTCATAGGGAGGGGAAAAGTTTTCCAGAGCAGCTGTGAGGTGCAGAGGGTTCGCAGATTATCAGCAGACAGTCAAATTTCCAAAACCCCACTGGAATTTCCATAAATTAAAATTAATAGGACCTAAGAATATCTTGGCTCTCTTTGCCCCAATTCCTCTCAGCCAAATTTCTAGAGGTACCAAAATTCCAATTCTTTCTGCTTCAATATTTCACAGGCAAATTTCTTCAAGAGCCTCTAAGTCCCAATTCTCCCTTTGCTTCAACCAAGATAGAACACCTACATTTTCTTTATAATCCTTTCTTATATTGTTTTAGCCCCACCTTTCTCAATCCACTGCCCTCTTCCCATCACACACATTCCATATCGCCTCAAAAAGGCAGAAATTAATTTGATTATTAAACTAATGCCAATGGGATTTTGGAAATAAATCAGCATTGGAAAGAAAGTAAGCGTTGCTGTATAATTTCCCAATCCTTGCTTGCCAAATGCAATAAAGCATAGTTTTCCAAGTTCCTCTCCAGACTGATTTGGAATTTTCTCTACGTTTGTGCCACTATTGGCAGCCCTCCCCCATTACACACTCTTGATCCTCATTTTTAGCAGGCTAGGCCCACTTACACATTGCAGGATAAAATCACTTATTTGTTTGAGTCATTGTGGATAGTTTTCTGAAAACATCTGCTGAATGTGCAGGAGCAGTAAAAAAAACCTAACAGAATTTTAGGAACCATTAGGAAAAGAACAGATAAGACAGAAAATAACGTAATGCAATTATATAATATACCCATACCTTGAATACTTCATGCAGTTCTGGTCACCCCATCTTAAAAAAGATATATTAGAAATGGAAAAAGTAGAAAGAAAGGCAACAACAGTGATTAGGGATATGGAACAGCTTCCATCTGCAGAAAGATTAAGAAGCCTGGGTCTTTTCAGCTTGGAAAAGAGAAGACTAAGGCGGGGATCTGGTGAGGTCTAATAAATGATGAATGATGAATGATCACTATACGAAACCCAGGGGTCAGCCAATAAAATGAATAGGTAGCAAATTTAAAAGAAACATAAGGAAGTATTTCCTTACACAGTGGATGGTCAACGTGTGGCACTTGTTGCCAGGGAATGTTGTGAAAGCTAAAAATATAACTACGTTAAAAAAAAAAGAAGTAGATAAGTTCATGGAGGATAGCTCTATGAACGGCGATTAGTCAAGATGGTCAGGAATGCAATCCCATGCTCTGGGTATCCCAAACCTTTGTCTGTCAGTAGCTGGGACTGGATGATGCGGTGGATCACTTGATAAGTTGTCCCGTTCTGTTCATTTTCTCTGAAGCATCTGATACTGGCTTTGTTGGGAGATGGGATACTGGGCTAGCTGGACCACTGGTCTGACACAGTATGAGCATTCTTATGAATTATATAGCTGATGCATATATATGTCACAGTTATTTGCAGTAGCATGCAAACATTTCTTTATACACAACACATTTTGTTTTCATTGTTATGCCCGAGGATGGAACATCGAACTCCCTGAGAAAAACACAGCTAAATCCACAAGCAAGTCACTAACAACGTACATTATCAGCACATATCGAATTGTGTTAGGCAACAAAATCTTATTTTGCAATACACTGTCCAGAAGCGTACTTACCCTTTCAACACCCGTCTTAAGCTTGACTAAACATAAGAGTTCCGACATCTTTGACACGGAGTTATATCTGTGTCTAGACAAAGCTGGACTCCTATGAGTCCCCCCCTATAGTTTGAATAAAGTTTAGTTTAAGATATGATTTCTTTGATTTTACACAGGCAAAATAGCAAGTTGGTTAAATAGACTGTACATGTTTGTGGTTGGGAGCTGTAGGTTTACAACAGCATAAAGATACAAGAGAAGATAAACCATGTAAATGTTTCCATTACCTGTAGCAATAGTTAACTTAAAGATGATGGACCTATTTCAGATGTTAAATAACCTACTTTTTCTGATATAATTGAAATTAGAACTACAGCTTTTGTAGAAGCAATGTATAAATGGCAGGGTTAGCAGGAGGTACCAGACATATCTTGGGTGCCTAAATGTAAGCTCTAAAGTCAGCAAAACTACTCTTCTAGAAACAATATCTTACAATGAGTCCTCTCTTGAGAATCTAGTGGACATTACTCATTCATGCAATGCCAACACAATTCAAGTGCAATTAGGATCCATGTTTAGTGAGTCTATGGCTGGAATATTAGGCCCCAATTCAACAAAGGAATATGATGTATATAAGTGAGGCAGTGAATCAAAGCCTCAACCACAAGATTTTCTTTCCTGTAGTAAAATAGCTATTGATGAACCTCAAAAGGTTTGGTTTGGAAAAGCGATCAGGTATTTTATTGTTTAATTAAATAACCAAATAGTTTGAGTTTGTAAAAATTGGGCTCTGTAAACATGTCATAGGAGTAACTGCTTTTGTGGTATTTCAGCACCAGCACCTCTGGCCAGATTTTAGACATGTATACAAATTAAATTAAATTAATTTTTTTCAAGCATCAAGCTATTTGATGGCATTGGTTTTGACTAGTTCTTGAAGGTTTGAGGAACAGATTCTCATTTCATACATTAAAATGCATTCCTTTATATAGCACCTGTTACCCAAGCATTTGAACCAAAATGATTTTCTGGTCCCTAGCTAAACCTAGGGATTTCCATGTGGCAGTCTTACAAACAAGCAGTATAGATGTAGCTTGTTTGGGAGGCAATTAACATATGCTCATAGTTATGCTGAAGAAAATATTGGTGTATAACTGAAGTGGCTATTGCTTTTAGTTTTCCTGATTCTCTTAATTATGACCTCCTACATATCCTTTCCCTTCCCTCTTTCTTTACCTCCGACAGTTGCAACCACTAAACTCCTTTTTATGTTGGGGTGGGAGAAGAGAGAATTACTTTGTGGATTTGGGGACAATAATGTTGTGTAACCCCTTTGCCAGGCCGTGACGGCAGCGGCAAAGGACTGGGTTCTATTCCTAGGGGTTCCCAAATAATGTCCCAATTAGCTCGAGCCCCCACCCAGTCTTCTGGGAAATTACACACCACTCCCTGGGTGCCCTAGAAGGGCAATACTTCCCCTCTCGTAAGCACAAGTCTGAGTGTAGCATACAAGACTTTTAATAAGGCTAAATAAAGGCAACATCAAAACGCAGCACTGGTTGGGATACAGTGCAAAGATTCCCACAAAACCCAATAGACAGAACTCATTCCACCATTAAGGGGAGGAGGGGGAGTCAGCCCTCAGTTCTCCCCTCCAATTGTCCTCTGCCACCTCAAGGTCTGCTCACCTCACACCCGCTGTCCGCAGACTCTGTCTGGGTCCGCTGGCTCTGCCGCTGGCATCTGGTCACACCTGCTGTCCGCTGGCTCCACTGCACCACCTGCTGGTCACACCTGCTGTTCCTTGCCTCTGCCTGCTGGCTCCACTGCACCGCCCGCTGGTCACACCTGCTGTTCCTTGCCTTCACCTGCTGTCTGCTGGCTCCACCACACTGCCTACTGGTCACTCCTGCCGTCCGCTGGCTCCACCGCACCATCCGCTGGTCATACCTGCCATCTGCAGGGCTCCATCCCTCTGCCTGACCTCAGTCAGCTCTTAGTGATTTCAGCTCACTGGGAAGTTTCTGCTTCCCTAGTGATTTCAGCTCCTCATCAGTGATTGCAGCTTACTGGGAAGTTTCTGTTTCCCTGGTGATTCCAGCTCAATCAAAATAACAATAGGGCCTCTACAAGGAATCTTTGGGTCTATTCTTTGACAACGGGTGGGGAAATAGATGTTGGCTTAAGGCACAGCTCCAGCAGAGATAGTGCTCACACCCCTCCCCACTGGGTTTTGCAATTTTGAAAACTAGGGTTGCTCACTTTTCCAAGTTCTCTGTTGCTGATGGTGACTTTTCCATCAGCTTCTTGGTCAATAACAGATATACAGTCAAAGGGTGGCATATCATGAAAGAGCAATATTTCCTTTCCCCCTTCTGATAAAACACCAGATTTAGAGGATTTGAATCAGTCACACATACCAACTCCCATCATGCCCAGCCTTTGCGTGAAATTATGCTGAGTGTCATGCAAATACAAAGCACAGGTAAATCAGTGGCCCCCCTCCCTACTTAGCTGCTAAGCAAGGCCGCATCTAAACTGGTAAATTAAGTTGACTTAAGCTTGGCTTAAGTCGACTTAATGTGCCCTGAGTCTACACTACACTTTGCTTAAGTCGACTTAAGCAAAATAAAGTCGACTTAATGAAAATTAAGTCGACTTTATCAAACCACCTTTCTACTCGACCTAAGGATTAATTTGACTTTTTAAAGTCGAATTAAGCCAGTGTAGCCCTGGGGTAGCCCTAAGTCGATTTAGGGCTACCCCAGGACTACACCAATGCCCTCAGGGCATGTGGGCACGGTGTGACACTGTATGGATTTAGGGAAGCATTTATGATATCATTTTCCATGGCTATCTCATAAATGCTATAATCCATAGGAACTATGTCATGTTTGGTATCAATAGAAAGGTAGTAATTTGCTGGGAATGATTATATAGTTTATGTCTAGGAATTCTATTTCAATTAGAAGTTAAGAATTTGATTTTATATCCATACTTTAACTTGTGTCATTCTGGACAAATGCCTTAGATGGGAGGGTGTGAACAACCATTGTCTCCTTAATGTTTAGGAATCTGCCAGGTGATATGGTCCCAGGGAGTAAACTGATGATCCATTAAGAAAATAATATCATAAATGCTTCCCTTAATCCAGACAGCATCACACACAGGGCTCTGCCTTGCCAGGGTCCCTGTCCCCCTTTGCCACATTGTACACAGGGGGTGCCCCCCCCTGCCACCGTGGACCTGCCCAAGGTCCCCCTAGCCCCACAAAGTCGACCTAGAGGATCCAGTGTGGACACTCTAGGTCAACTTTGTAAGTTCCCCTTTAAGTCGACTTTAATTTTAAGTGTAGACACACTAAGTAGACTTAAGTAAGTCAATTTAAAGTCGACTTAGTTAAAGTCGATTTAAAAGTGCAAGTGTAGACATAGCCCAAGAGAGGCTCTCAGATTCCTAACCTTGCCTACATCCTTACAATTGCAAAATCTTGCAAATTTTGCAAAAGTAGTCTCAGGACATTATTAAAAACTAATAGAAATTCATTTTTTGCCTCATGTGCAAGAATGATAGAAAAATGCACTATAAACCTGTATGGAGGGGTGTAGAGGCTTGCACTTGTCCAACCAAAATATAAGATACCCTGATTATCCATTGTTTCAGATTCAGTCTTGATCTGGGAAACTCACTTTAGGATCTGAAGTTGAGCAAGAGCAAATGAATATCTTCCATCACATGGAAACAGAGGGCTATGTAGGTGACAGTCAAAGGTAACTTGGGGTAGTATGGTCAACTTGCTTTTTGCCTACCTGCACTGTGTCTGGGAAACAGATCTAGGGCCTGAGACTTTTTTGCATTAAGGACCCCTCTACACCACCAGCGTGGTGTAAAGGCACTGTACTATTTATGAGAATCAGACTCACCCTATTTCATTTCCAGCAATAATCAGGTTCCCACAGCCTTCAGGAATCTCAATGTTTGGTCAAATAAATGTTAATAGATCTACAGAGGGAAAGTCACGAAAGACAAAGGTTCTGAACAGCTGCCAAAGGGTAGTGCAAATGTAACTAATTTTAAAAGGATGTCTGGGGAACGTGATAGTTTCTGAAGTTGCACTTTTATAATTCTGTAAAGTATACTCTTTAATAACACAGGTAAAGTGGAGCACAATAAGGGTTAATATTGTGGTGCAGTTACTGTCTCCAATTCTAGCTGCAGATTGCAAAAACAGTCAGGACAGCCTCTCGTCCATACACTTGAGTGGTCTAAAGTGGAGCAAATGCTTTTCAAATGATAGCCTCTCTGGCTTGGAAAGCAAGGCTAAGCATTACGGTGGCCATATCACATAGAATTGGATATACATTTAAAGTGATATTTCTTAGACATGTTTGCAATTGCATGTGATCAAAAGCTTTTCCACATCTAACTTGAACATTTTAATCTTCTGCACCTAGTAATGAAATTAAATTAGTGCCTCACTGACTGGCATAAACCAAACTGATTTATTTTAAAATAAGGAAATGAACAATCTACTGTTTTTAGATACAGAAATGCTATTCTGTAATACCATTCAAGTCAATGGGAATCTTCCTGCTGACTTCATTGACTGGCTGTTGCAACAGGCCCCTGGAGTTCTTTTTTCTCATTTCTCATTCTCTATTTTTATTTATGTTCCTTTTTGTATGTAGAAACTGCATCATCATAAAACTCATCAGTTGCTAAAGTGCAAAATTATGATATAAACTTGTGATTAAAAGCTCAGGAGGACTCCTAGCATCTTCCCCTACTCTCCCCACTCCATTTTACCAGTGAATCATTGCCTGGCCTGGGGCTAGTCAGTTAACGTCACTCTTTTTATTATAGCCACAAATAGAAGTTGCTGAATAACAGTAGCACTTGCTTTCCTCACAATAACCTTTTTATACAAGATTGGAAAAGATAAGGGTTACATCTATTGAATTATTTTTGTTGCAAAATGACATTAAAAAGTCATCTCCGATGGCTATATTCTGAAACCACACATATTTACTCTTAGTAGACAGCAGTTTGACACTTCCATTGCATGTGACTTCTTCCCACTATCATTAACACATTTGAAAAATTGTTGAATTAGGTCCAGATCCTCTATTTTTAGGATCAAATCAGGCCCATCCTAATTCTGCTTTTAGTAATACAGCAGACAAACCAAATTTCCTGCTCTTGCCCCTCACATGCAGGATAGCCATCTTTATTTAAGTCTCTGGGTCTTAATTGGACTCCCAGATGCCATTCTCAGTAGCTGGAGAAGGGATTTTCTATATCCACATTCCCACTAAAACACCCAATTGCGCCCGAATTTCAATGCCCAAATTTGAAAGTTGGGCTCGTTGGCTATGTCTACACCAGAAAAAGTTAGGTCAACTTTGCTAAGTCAACTTAATAAGGTTGACTTTAAGTCGACTTAACAAAGTGCTTCCCCTGAACTGGGACTTAGTAAGTCAACCTAACTGCCCTTAAGTCAACCTAGTAAAGTGGACTTAAGTGTCCAGACTGTGCTTAGGTCGACCAACCGGTGGTTCTTATTAAGTCGACCTAACCTTTCATTAAGTCAACTTAAGGAAAGCCTAGTGTGGACAGAGACTAAGTTAGGTCGACTTAAGCCTCCTTAAGTTGACCTAACTTGCAAGTATAAAAATAGATAGCCTTTGAGTCTTGTAATCTTACAAGATTTAAAGGGCAAAGTTCATTGCACTTCACAAACAGATTCCCCAGGAGTCCTTTGGATGACAGGCCCTTAGTGTCAGGAAACCTTATTTAAGTATAGTGAATATTGTCCATCAAGAAATATTATTGTAATGACTGTTACTCTCACTGATCTGCTCTAGTACCAGAAAAAAGCTGTAGCTCCTACCAGTCACTGGAAGACAGTGCCAACTTTAGAAGGATTAGCACAATATAGCATATACACTAAAAGATACACCCATTTAATTAATTTCAAACATCTCGCTGCAGCTATTCTACATAATATATTATGACTCTAGTTCATCTTCTGAGATCACATGACTCAGATACACATGTATACTTTCTGGCAACAAATCCATCCTGGGGAAAGGGCAATTTTGTATCATGATAGGATACTGTTGAGAAAAATTAGCTCAATTTAAAACCTGGATAAACATCTATCTTGACTGCTAATGAGTTAAACTGAGAAAATGGGGCTTGCCGAAGAAATATCCTTGTAAATCGATCTCCCTCCATGTATATCCAATTTCTAGATTAAAAACACATTTTTGACATGGAATTAAAACCTCAAATTAAAATGTGTGTGTAGGGGGTAGGGAAGCAGGAAAGATGAGAAGGAGAATAAAGCAAGAACATCACTGGCCAGAAGGAAATGGGAATGGTAGATATGTGCCTGCTCATCATTGGTCTTACTAAAGAGGCTGCCAGATACATACCCAATGAACAAGGCCATGTATGAACCTAGCTGATATGGGAATTCAGGTTAGTGTTTGCGATGATTAACTCTGAATTGGTTAAAAGAAGTCTACCTGGCATTTGCAAGATGTCTGATCCCCACTCCATTGAAGATGATAGGATACTTTGCAATGACGGCTTTGGATCAGGTTTTAAGCAAGTGCTTTGGAAACTTTTAAGTTAAGTATTATTTCCTAAATTAAAGTATGTCCTCTAAAAAAAGGACATACCCTGTCTTTCTACCTCTCCATTTCTGTCCTAATTTTTTATTAAGTAAGTCAGTAATCATGTAGAGGCTCTTATTCAAAAAAGATGTACTCACATACAGTCCAGTCCTTTGTAATAAGAACTATATATTAGAAGACTTATTACAAAGGATATATTTAATTGCTCTGCAATCTAAGCTGCTACCCAGATAAGCAAAATAAACTGGTTGTGATTGTTTGCTTATTTTTCCCTTTCTGAGGCACAGAGGAGCAGCCTTTTATGATGCCAGACTTTGTTTTCATTAAGTTTAATAATATTGTAGAATTGGGTACATGGTTTCCCAGGACCAAATCTCAATTAAAAAAGAGAATGATTTTACAAGCTCTAGTACAGTGTAATAGCACAACTGGTAAGACTTCAACTGGTCAAAAAAATGACATCTATTGTTTTCTAACTAGAAAATTACAAGTTAAAAATGTAATCCTGGGCAATTGAACTACAAACTTGGGTAATTACCCTACTTTCCACTGATGCATTTGTGTACATTGTGCCACAACCAACAATATAGCAAATAGGCGACTGTAGCATAACATATTTAAGTTTTTCTGAATGCAAAACAATGGCCATTGCCATTTGTAACTTTAATTCTAATATAGGCCAAATATGTTTAGAAACCCCCCCCCTGCTAATCACTGCATTTACATCTTCCAGGTACTGACTGTTCTAATCATTAAAATACCCACATAACAGGGGTTCGGGCACTTCAGAAATTTCTAGAGAAATAAAAGGTCTAATGGCACTTTTTGCAAGAATAGGGATCTGCTGCCTTTCATGCTGAAAGGAGTTCAAGCAAATTAAAGAGTGCATGTAAAATATAGTTCCCCTCTCTAAAAATGCCTTCTAAGCCTTTATTAGAAGTGAGTAGAGGAAAAGGGGAAGATGTCAGCATCGTGGCATGCCTTTAATTGACATAAGTATGCTTGTAAGAAATAGCCTTACCGTGCACGTTTATTCTTGATTGATCTTTGCAACCTTGGGTAAGGCACTGACTACCAACCAGCTAGATCCTTAGCTGCCACCGCATATTGCTAGTTTTATTAATTACTGTACCTCACCGAGTTAACATGTTGCCAGCATGAATTTTTCCAATAAAACTAACTACTTATGCTACGTGCAACTGGTCATTTTTAGCAAAAATTTGAGGTGGAGAGGTGCAATGTAAAATTAAAAAAAAAAAAAAAAAAAAAAAAAAAAAGATTAAAAACCATACAAATCACCAAAAAACTGCTATACATTTGATATTTGACTTATCAACTGTAGTGGTTTTGTTTCAAAGAAAAGATATAAGAAATAAGATGTACTAAACCAATATTTACTCCTACAATTCTCATGGAAAAACCATGGAATTGAAACCACAACTAAAGTATTTTATAGTGTTTATTTCCAAGAATCACAGTGCAAATTCTAGTGATATGGCTAGCAGAGAAAGGAAAAGAAGCTATGACTCAGAAAGAGTGAAATCCTATTGATTTTAATAGGGATAGGAGATAAGGAAGTAACAGAATTATTGCTTCATAATGCTGAAGGCCAAACTTTGTCAGGGAGCCTTTAATAGATTTCTAAAGGATGGGTGGTGCCAATTTTACTTTCCTTTAAACACAGTGGTCTTCAACCTTTTTTGGATCAGCACCCAGTTTTTCAATATTTTCATATTTGCAGCAAGTTTATCGCCCACCTACATAAATTGTTACTTTTTATAAATTGCCAGTGTCATTACATTGTTACTTTGTCTTACTGTTAATCATAAATTATAATTTTCAATTTAAAATTTAAACTCAGATATTTTAAATAGGATATCAAAACAAAATTTATTCGTTACTCATTATTCATACAAACTTTTTATAAATTCCAGCTGGATGAGCAGGATCATTATCTCCTTTTCTTTTTTTTTTGGGTGGGCACAAAAAAAAAAAAAAAGAAAAAAAAAAATCAAATCACAAGATGCCCACTAGTGGGTGGTATCACCCAGGTTGAAGACCACTGCTTTAACAGATGCCAGTTCAACTGGATTTCGGAAAGCATGAAGAGACTTATAATTGTCACACTGGGCGTACTCCTGCTCCTTTCAAAGACAAAAAACAAGAATTCCTATTCATTTCACTAGCAGTTTTTCCTTGGATCTCAGTGGTTACTGGATCAGAATGGGCAGAAGAAATTCAGTTTCTATCTGTTTAAACTCTGATTTGTATTTCAATGTTATTGAGAGAATTACGAAAAATAGATTTTAAAATGTACCTCTAATTAAAAAGAGTCTGATCATCATACTCTCAATAAGGTTGTTTAAGGGAACCCCTGACTTCTGGTAAATTATTAACTTAAACAAATCTTTCCCAGCAACACATTTTAAAATATTTTAAGTATGGCAGGTAAGTTAGCTATTTTTGTAGAAATTTTGTTGGTTTCAAACACAAGCTGACAGTACAAATGCTATCCCATCTGTTAGCCCATATTAAAGTCGGTATATCAATCGACTTGTATTCCATTAAAGTGAAATAACTGCTCTGCACCTTGTTTATGCTTAAAACACACACAACACAGGATTACTCTTTTACCATGGTATATAACATTATGGGGAAAGTTTTCAAAATCATCTATATAAAACTTAGGGTCCTACATAAGTCACTTTTCAAATATTCCGCTAGATTTCAGGTACTTTCATAGAAGTAAAAAATCAGTATATAAAATAGAAACAAAAATACTCAATTTCAGAAATTCATAGTGTTCATTTATTACCTCTAGTAACATATTATACTGTATAAATACTCTATCCTTGTTATATGTCCTTTTTAAAAAGCGATAACTTAGATCACAAGAAGTATAAAAATAAATAGGTTCATTATATGCATTTATTACAAATAACCCTTCCCAGAAGGTAAAGAATAAAATACTTATAAAGTATATATAATCTATAGTAATATAATTTTACTATATACATATGGAAAGCCATATTCTCTCATAGTCTATGGACTGGCACAAACTTTTAATTATACAACTACTAGTTTACTGCTGTGGATGGACCTGCTATCCATCAGCTTTGTCTTTTCAGCCTATAAAAATGATTGGAGCACTATAAAAATATTAGATGTCACATATTAAAGATTCCCATTCATACTGGGAATTTTTCCTTTGATCTGTCTCTAGCATAACACAAATAAGTAAGCTAGTATTGGTAGGAACATGGTAAGAAGTGAGAACTTGAGACAGCACTCAAACCTTCACTGTCATAACTCTGTTGACCAGAATTGAAGAACCAAAATTAAATAAAAGAAAACAGTGTTTTGGTCAGGAGGCATAAAAAGCAACAGCAACTTTTAGATAGTACCTGCTCCACAGAGCTTGCCAATTACTCCAATTTTGTAGATTACATAGGTCACTGTGACTACTTTTTGGCATTGATGAGAGAAATGGGTAGAAACATTCGGTTGATATAAAGATGATTAAAAATAGAACATTCTAGTTATCTGCAGGTTAAGTTAGAGTGATCTTTCTTGATCTTTTTGACTCATTACTTGTGGAGAATATGGCTTTATTTTCTATAAAGCTAATCTCCGAAACAATAGCAGCCACGAACATAGTTGAAATTCCTTTTTTCCAATCCTGTTCTTTGACCTTCGTGAGGTAGGTAAGCCTTGTCCAATTATTTGGAGCTCAAACAAAAAGTTGTCTTCTTCCTCCTGCCCCCATGCCCTCCCCGCAAAAGCCATCCATACAGAAACCTAAGGACTTGAACAGTACCACAACACAAATATGAATGAAGGGGAGGGGAGGGGAGAAATCTGAAATGTTTACTTAAACTCCATGTGGCCTCTGCTTATGTTTTCTTTTAACTTGTAACAGACTTAAAAAGGAAATGATAATGCCTTAGGGGCTTTATCTACTGAAGATGAAAGAGTTAGTAACATTGGTTTGCTAGGCTATCAAATCTGCACCGGGTAGGATATTTTTATGATGTAACAGCACTGTAAATTATTTGTACTTTCCCTTCTCAATGAATTCTCACCATGAATGTGACATGCAAGATACATGTGCTACCTCTACCTCTCTTCTTCAGTGCATTGTTCTGGAGGGAAGAAAAAAAGTCTTTAGTTTCAACAACTAGATAATGTTTAACTACACTTTGCAACATTGCAAAAGTCTATTAAGTGTTTAGGTTTCTTTGAGGGGTCGCAGCTTTCTTGTGGCAACATACTGCCATCATGAGAAATACATTTTAATAGTCTCTTCTTGAAACCTTTCCCACATGTCTTAGAACACGGTGACCAGTCTCCCAACTGCCACTGTGGGCATGGCACGTCTGCACACAGTCGGAGATCATTTGGTTTGAGTTCTTTTGCACAGTCTCTGGCAGCCTGCCCATTAAGGTCTCTACATTCTACCGATCTTCTTTGCCAACCAGATCCACATGACTTTGAACATTCTCCCCATTCTTCGATAACCCATTCAGATAAGATCGTCTCCTTGATGGCATTAAAAGATTCCCTCTTTTTACTGGAGGTTTTCTCAGACCCAGACTGTAGTGGTTTCTTCACAAAATAGGTATATTTGATTTTAGGTTGAGGCAAGTCACCCACGGTAAGAACCTGAATAGTTAAAGGTTCCTTCAGTGGGCTGAAACTGCGGATTCGTTCCAAAGCTGCAGATGAGCCACTGTACCTCAAAACACTGCCTTTATGAGTAATGTCTTGTTCCAATGTTGATAGAGTATAGTCACCATTAAGAATGTATGTGCCATCAGCAGCTTTAACTGCAAGAAAACTGCCATCATGTCGTGACCCCCTATTATTTCGTTGCTTAACTTCAATGTTGGTTGCTCCGGCAGGAATGGTGATAACATCATGATAACCAGGTCTATAGAGAACAAAAAGCAAAATACCAAGTCAGTCTTCCACTGATTAAGGCGTCAATTTAGCATAAAACACTAAATTTTGCGCTTTAGCTTATGCTCATGCTCAAGTCCAACTAACTTCAATGGGACACAACCTGTACATAAATGCTTTGTTGAATCACATCTTAAATCACTTCTACAATACAGGAGTTCCTGGGATAAGGCACTTACTTTAATCAGAATTTAAATTAAACTTAAGAATGACTTTGGTTTATAAATGTAATCAGCTGATTTTAAGATATCATATTTCAATTCTAAGTGCAAACTGAGCCAATACCTTATTGGCTTTGAATAGACAGGTTATTTTGCAAAGTATTAAGTACTGCAGACCGTAAGAGTAATGGTATTTGTAAACTTAAACTTACTTTGCATTAACAAATGTGCCAGACACTTTTTTACAGGTAGAGCCGTTGCCTCCACAGATACCACATTTGTCAAACTTCTTATTGGAGCCTATCATTCGATCACAGCCAGCCTTTACACATTGTCCTTGTACACAAACCGAAGTGGAATCTGGGCTACATGAGGTACCATCCACAACCTAGAAAAAATAAAAAATAAAAAGTAATAGTGCTTTGGATTAGAACATGAACGCTATTTGCAAACACTGAAAAGAGAATTAAAATATGTATGCCATTTGTCTCCCAGCCAATGTTGAAAATAAAAGTAGCTTATTAGTTAAAAGTATGCAAGTAGCACCACAACACTAAAATCCCATGGGAATAAGAAAAAGGTTATTTAATTTCAGTGTTTATCAAAAAGTATATATTGGGGAGGACATTTCTTCCTAAAGCCAGCTGGGGACAATCTTGGGCCATAAATTGTATGGATAGTCCTTTCAACAGTATTCTTCCTAACATTAACAGTAGAAGTTATTCATATAACCATATTTATTCCTTATCTTAATCTTGCTAAACCATTGGTTCCAGTATTTTATGACAGTGAGCTGCACTGCCTAGGTATATTACCTTAAAAACCATTTCCTTTTGTCTTTAAGATGTCAGCTTTTTTTAGGAATAACATGAGACAAAAAGCTGATATTTAACTTGAGGCTGAAGGACCTATGGAAAATTGGATTAACAAAAAACAACCCTCCACCCCCCTAATGTTCTGTACAATTCCCAGAGCAATAAAATGTGGTAAGTTTGTGGGTTTAAAAAGCTGTGTCTGAGTTAGAAAGAAGTGTGTCCCTATATATAAAAATCTAGTTTGTACTGATGGGAGTAGACTATTGTAGAACAGGGGCAGGGAAAATCTGGTTTAGATGTTTTAGATGCTTATGACTAAATATTTTAGTTTGCATATCCTTTGATGCCACTTCAAAAAACCCAAACAGAAAAGACAAGAATTCCTGTTTATAATTTAGTGTACAACATATAGCTTAAAAAAAAAAAAAAAAAAAAAAAAAAAAAAAGATACCTTAGGCTGCAGAACAAAAAAATAGCCAGTTCCTTTTGCTCGGCAAACAAGCTTGCATCTGTCCTTTGGAGAGACACCAGCAAACTTGGGTGTCCATTCCACGGCAGGTCCACTTCCAAAAGGGGATTTGGAAATGTCATTGTGTGTTTCACATTGTTCTTCTCTGAAGGTTTTGCCTGAACATGGGAAAATATTAGGTAGACAATAGATCTTCATCTTTAATTATTTCCTCTGACCCCAAACCTTTCCTCCGGATCAAAGATCAACTCCAACTTACCATTATTATCTGGACAGTCTTCAGTATTACATGATCGGTATTGTACCCGTTTGCCTTCACAGTATTTTCCTCCATTCTTTGGAACTGGGTTATCACATTCTCTAAAGGAGTACTGCACTCCACCACCACATGTCCTTGAGCAGTCTCCCCAGGGTCCCCATGATCCCCAGCCTCCATGGACAGGGGTCTAAAATGATAAACAGCAAATATATATAAAAACCACACTAAAACTCTTAAATAAATTGAGACTCTTGAACAAAACTCGTACGTATTATAAGCTACCACCCTCAATTTACTCTTATCAGAAATCAAAACTATGCATCTCATTAAAGTATTAATTGCATATTCTAGGCTTTAAAAAATACTTACATCATAATGCTTCTTCTCAGTCTTGTTTACACACTTGCCATTCACACACCACTTCCCCTCTCCACAACTGGTGCCATCTGCCCAAGGAAAGTGTTTAGTTTGGCAAACCAGTAATCCTCCAGAAGTACCAGTACACCACAAAGTTGTACACGTGCTGGCTGTGTCTGGACAATGTTTGGACTCATCTCCAAATGTAAACTGGCACTGTCTGTTAGCATCGTACAAAGTTCCAGGGAGATCAGAGGGGAGCTGTATAGGTTTGTGAGGCTTGTCCAATAAACACTCACCTAGAGAAAATATAGTAGACATTCAGCTAGTTTGAATGGGGGAAAAAGAATATTTTAATCTGTTGGATTGCATTTAGATTTTTTGTTCAAATAATTGTTCAGATTTCATTATATCAACAATCGTGTGAACCAGTTAAATGCCAGCAGGCTTCTTTAATGTTATCAGTAGCCAAGTAAGAGTATAACCTTGTACAGGAAATCCCCAACAAAGTATTGTAAGGTGGGGACTGCTTCATTTTTAAAGTAGGAAGAAAACAAAGATGACGTTTAAGTGGGATCTAAAGGTAAGTGTACAAACTTATATAGAAAGCTTAATAAACTTACCATGACCATTATCCAGAAATGTTGTAATCATGTAGGCACTGCATGGAGACCAAGGCTGGCTTCGGTCCAGACTGGAAAGCATAGATGCCATCATGTGGGAATCCTGGCTTATACCATTAATACTGGCACACTGCTTTGCATCGTCATGGGGCATGTTAAACACATGGCCTTAAAAAAAAAAAAAAATTTTTTTTTTTAGGAAGACTGTTTTATGCATTAGTAAATATCCTTTTAAATATTAGTCATGAACTATGTACTTTATTGTATCAGAAATTTTAAATGAATTCAAATGTCGCATCAAAATTGAATTACCTAGTTCATGGGCTGTTGTGAAGGCAGCTTGCAAACCGTCATCTTCTATGATAGAGCAACTGCGGTTTGGATCACAAATTGTTCCCACATCAGCCATCCCAAGAGTATCACATGTCTTGGCACCACAGAGGTCCTGTAAAAAGAAGGCCTTTCCATTTAATCAGGACAGAGACTTAATCTTGGCAAGAAGCATTCAACCTTGGCAGCTTGCCTTTACATACGGAAAGAGCATGATTCAGAATTTCAGTAGGCACTAGGGTAAAATTCTCCTTTGGAAAATGCAGAAGAGTTGTACATAGAAACTCCATAATGTCTACGTTACATCTTGTAGAATAATACACATATTAATACAGTATTATGCTGCACATACATTGCCTCTCCTCTGCAGAAGCAGCTTTTAGAATAGGCGAAGCAGGAGCACATCTAGGTCCCTGAGCAGTAAGGGGCCCCATTGCCTGCTTCACCTATCCCAAAAGCCACATCTACCTTGGTTGGCAGCAGGAGGAGGAGAAGCTGATTCAGGTGGCTTGGGCTACGTGGAAGGGAGCTCGGATGGCGAGTGGAGGTCCAGGGAAGCGAGCCCACAGAAGGGCCCCTGTGGGCCTACATGGGGCTCTGCAATGGGTCTTCACCTAGGGCCTCAATAGCCAAAAACTGCATCTGCAATAACGGATCATCATAAAAGTGGCTAAATAATGAATCCAAACATGATTTTCCTGAAGACTAGAATCAAAATGTGTAGACTTGTTTTGTTTGCAAAAAGAATACCAAACTTTCCCTCTCCTCTCCCTTACCTGTCTGGTAAAGAGAATTGCTGTGTCATAGTGCTCTGCGTGTCGGTCACTGGGCGGATTGTGTTGTTTTTGCCAACCACAGAAGTTCCTTAAGGTAAGGGCAGCATTAGAAGAAACATCAGGTCCCTTCTGCTCATCATAGATGACCAAAATTTTTACCACCACTAGGCTAATAGAGTTTCGAATACTGGGATGCTTGTATAATTTAGCTGCCACAGACAAGAGAGTCAGGAGATAGTGCTTCAATCCATTGCCATGGAACTCTGCCATCGATTGGTCTGCTACAAGCATGGTTTCCACATAGCGATGGCTGGACACAAATCTTTTTTTCCTTGTGCTTCCAGTTTCTGTATTAATAGAGAAAAAGAGAAAATTCCATATGAATAGTCTGTCTAGAAATATGGCTGTCTATCATAAGGCACTTGAAATAGACCAAAAAAAGGTGCATCTAAGACAGGAAATATTTTACCACATTATTGTATTACTAAAGGCATAACGCCCTTAAAATGGAACACTAAGCTTGTGATTGCGAGTTACATTTAAAATAGCCTTTTCTTTGTCCTCAGCAGCATAATCTCACTCACTAAATCACCTTTGCTGATGGGTAAATCCTCAAGAGCAACCTTGGCCAAGACTGTGTGACCTGAGCCCTTGCAAATGAAAGGGTGACTCAGAAGTCTGAATGAGATCATGAGGCTCCTGCCAAGCAACTGGATGCTACCATGGCCCCCAGACTGCTCCGCCTCTTACCCTACTAGGACACTGTGCCCTTGTCTGACTTTCTGCTCCACTCCTCTCTCCTCCCCTTTACCATGTGCTTCTCCAGCAAGCCTATTAAACTTCCCCACTCACACCCACTTTCTGACTGCCAGGCGCTGTAACTTTGCCTCTCTTTACTACACCTGGATCAGGGACGGGATTAGTGGGTTTTGTGAATGAACAGGCTGTACACTGAGGATTACTAGGGGTTCTTTTAACAGCATTTACAACAAACGTGTCTCTGCTTGGGTCTGTATTTTATATACACCTCTCTTCAGCGAGCTCGAGTCTCAGTTCATGCACACCCGTGCAACTTCCCGTGACCTTGAAGGAGTTATTTCTGATTTTACACTCATGCAATTGGGATGACCGTTTTGGCTAGTCTTCATCCAGCCGCCCATTTCCTCTATACGATGTAAGAATTTTCCGTCGCGCTACACTTTTGTCCTCTTCCAATCCAGCCCTCTGCCTGCAGTACAGCCAGAGATCACTGGGGGAGAACTACGTAACTTTTTTCTTTACCCCTCCATGCTGGATGTGCTCGGAAGGAGAGGGCGGCATTATCAAAAGATCTCCTGAAAACCCCTCCCCAAAGTCCCTAAACCCGCCCGCGATATTCCCGCCCCTGCGGACGTGTCAATTTCAAGCCCGGCAGAACAAGGCTCCCGGTACCTGTCCGGCCCACGTGCGCCTGCTCCGGCTCCGCGGCCTGCGGGAAGGTCGGATCGGCCACTCCGCACTTGGAGCCGCCGCTCCGCAGCCGACGGCGCAGGAGATGGAGCTGCGACTGGGAGGTGTTGGCCGGCTGGATGAAGTACTCTTCCCCCTGCAGGTAGAAGGCCCCTCGGATCCCCTCGCAGAGGCTTAGGGCGGCGGCGGAGCCAGGGTCCCGGTTGACGGTGCCGGAGTAGAAGCAGCGCGCCAGGTCGGCGGTGGGATGGTTCCCGAGCTCCGCCTCCTCCTCCCGGGGGCGCCCGCCTAAGTACTGCAGCGTGAAGTCCAGAGCCAGGAAGCTGCTGTCTGGCACCAGCTCCAAGCTCAGCCGCTTCCCGAAGGCATCCAGGCGATAGAGCCGCTGGGCAGCCGGCTCGGCCGCCGAGTCCAGTCGCAGGGGCACGACCAGCTCTTGCTCCTCCCGCGGCGCCGGGCTGCAGCCAGCGCCCCGCGGGCAGAGGCAGAGCAGCGCCCCCAGCAGCAGGGAAGCGAGCGGGGAGGCGGCCCCCATGCTGCACGCCGGAGCGCAGGGATCAGCCGGCTGTAGGGCTCGGAGCCGAGGGTGGCGGTGGCGGCAGGAGAAGCGCGCGGGGCTCGGAGTCACTCCGCCCTGGCCATAGCCAGGGTAGATGCAGCAGCGGGGAGCAACAGGGGCTGGCTCGGCTCCCCCTTTCCTTACGCTGCCGAGCATGAGCGGTTCCAGCGGCCGGGCTCGGCGCGTCCCTTCTTTGCAAACTCGCCGGGCTCCGAGAGGCTCCGCGGTGCGGTGGGAGTGCAGGAGCCGGGCAGCCCGGACCGCCCTTTATGGGATTTGCCCGCGCAGCCCCCACCCCGGTCTGGCACCGCCCCCTCGCTCGGAGTCTGAGCTCACCGCCTGCGTCATGCTGGCGGCCCGCCACACACACAGCCCCCCGCCCCCCCTGCGGAGCGAGCCGGGCGGTACCTGCCCTCGGCTCTGCCTCCCGCTCCCCTTTGCTCCTCCGCCGGGTTGCTGCTCGGCACAAAGCGGGCGAGCCAAGCCTACCCCGCCGCCTTCTCCTCCCCCCACGCGCTTCCAGCAGCTCCGGTTTTCCGCGGCTGAGAGAGCCGCTTGGAGCCGCTCAGGGCTGCGGCAGTGGGGAGGGAGGAGACAGGTAGCGCGCGACCCCCCTGCCCGGGCAGAGCCCCCTTCAAATCCTGCCCGCCTCCCCCGGGAGCCTCACCCCGAGTGTCTCTAACCCCACAGGAGGGGACGTTGCTTTTGTCACCCACCCTCGAAGGACGCAGGCGGCATGGCCGGTCCCCTCCCTCCCCTGACCCATTCCGCCTTCCCCCGATCCACTGAGGGCAGGTGAATTCTCCAGAACTGCGGCTGCCGCCTCCAGCACGAAGCGGCAGCGCCTAGGAGACAATTGAGTTTAAGATAAATGTGCAAGTGGGAGTGAGCTTCCAGCAGGGCGCACGTCTAAAGTTTTACAGCCCCATCGCTTAACTCACTGTACTCTCATTCATTTGATCAGAGCCAGCAAACTCACTGGCAAAGTCTGCACCTGTAGCTCAGGGCAAAGAAATTTCTTTTTCCTCTGTTACTTATTTTCAGATTTCTTCAGCAGGATCCTGCAGCAAGCACTGGTGGTTAACTGGTTTATGTATTATGCAAGTACAGATGACAGGCAAAGCAATTCTTAAAGTGCAGTGATGTCTAAGAACATTGCTTACCCTTCCCCCCCCCCCCCCCCAAAAAAAAACATCATGAGTTTCCTTCCAGCTTCTTGCTTTTTCACAGTCCTAATAACTATTATAATCTGTTGTGCACCTGTAGTTCTGGGAAATGATTCCTTTAAATGACTTAAACAGAGATATGTATGTAGATGCAGTCAATAACTTCCTTTAAAACCTTAACCAACCATAACAGTACAACTAATCCACTTCATTCTTTACTGCACACATTTTAGATGTTCACAGTTTGACTTAATATTCTACTCTCCCCTCCCCTTAAGGCCCTTTTTATGAGAACGAGGGCAAAGAATTAATAAAAAAAAGTCTGAGTATTAACAAAAATACTATACCAATTAGTGATCCATACCAGTACTTCCGGATTCAAGAATTCTTTTGTGTCACTTGACTATGAAGGTTTCAGAGGTCAAAGCAAAGAAATAGAAAAACAATTCTCTCATGTGGCCTTTATGATGTAGTGAACACTTCTATTATTTTATTTACCTACTGTACCTTTTATTTTTAGTGCCAATCCTACCCTACAGCAAACCATTTCCCTCATTTTTCTTCATATTTAAAAAAAGGTACATAAAATTCAGTACATGTATCTATACAGGGTTGTTATTATTTATAACATTTATTCCCTATGCAGTTTTATAAACTATGGAGTTTAAGAAACGTATTTGGCAAAGGAATATAACAGCCTGTAAGACAAATGTACATGACTCTCCATTCACTTGTACTAATGTACATCTGTAGTAATTCCACGGAAATAAAACGGGTTACTCCAATATAAAATGGTTGTGAGTTTAGAGACAGCTCTGTTGTCAAAACATAAATCAAGGGATTTTTTTTATATACTTCAGCAAAATTCGTTCAAACATATCAAGCGCCTTTGGTCTTGAAAGACAGAGAAAGTTGTCATCTATTACATTAAATACACTAAAGATTAAAATTTTAGTATACAGTGGGTATTTGAAGGTCTACAGTTTTGTTGATACTCCAGGGAGGGGAGCCAGCCATGCCTTCTTTCCCCCTATGACTTTCAAGGGTAGGTGATAATATGCTCATAAAGGCTGTGGCCTTACCTCAAATTGCACCAACCAGTAATTTCACTCTAATGCTTTTCATCTCAGCAGCAGTCAATACTTGACAAATATGCGGTTAATATGCATTTTATCAGGAATTAGCCTTACTTTATATCACTTTTACCTTATAGCAAGGAAGTCCCTCTATTGGAGTGCAAATCAGTTTTAATATTTCTACATTCACATTGGTTTCAAGTCTTTGATTTGAAGAGATACTGACCACCTTAAATAATCTTTCTATATGAGAGGGCTCTTTTTCCACCAGATGGCACTCTGCTATTAAAAATCATCTTCAGAATGTATTTCTTTCACAGGTTACATCTTGGTTTTTGTACTATGAAATGGTGAAAATGCTTACATTTTATTACTGTTCTAAAAACTTTTATGATTTGGACAAGTAGTTTAAAGTGTTTCTGTCTTTTATATAACATCCAAGAAACTGTTTTCATGAATGGTACGAACTCAGTGACAATTTCTTTTTCCACTTGTTGCAATATGTGCTTCAAATGTAAAATTCTGTATATAAATGAAGCACTATGTGATTATAACAAATCAAGTGCTAATTGGTCAACTAAACTAGTAAACATCAAAACAAGTGAAAAAATTTAGAAAGTAACATACCACAGTTCAAAATTTCTGTGTAACATTACTACACACTTGGCTCCCCAGTCCTGCAAAAGTTCAGTGGGACTACTCATATGCACAATCAGTTCACCCATAACATAAAGTGTGTTTGTCAGTGTTTGGCATATCAGGACCTGAGTCAATCACTTTTTTTTTTTTTTTGAATCAAAAGCTGTGATGACAATCTTATAAGGGTAATTTTACAGAGCTGATATATATTTGCTGTACTTTTCAGTTCATGCAATGAATGGTTATTCAGTAATTAGTCATTGAACATTTTCATCATGATAAATGATTTCTGTTATTTGAGAAAATTGTCAAAGAAAAAGCAAGGTGCTTGAATTAGAAAAAAGTGAAAGTGTAAACCACCAGATGGAGCTAACAGATCATACTTTAAATTCCAAAGGGGTAGCCGTGTTAGTCTATTGTAGAAAGACAACAGAGTCCTGTGGCACTTTTAAAGACTGACAGATTTATTTATCGCATGAGCTTTCTCCCACGAAAGCTCATGCGATAAATAAATCTGTTAGTCTTTAAAAGTGCCACAGAACTCTGTTGTCAGTTCATACTTTAGTCACTGTTGAAAGAACAGCAGTCTGTGTATTAAATATGAAAAGTATTGTAAATACCTGAGAAGTTTTCCGATGATGTATGTGTGTTTTTATGCCATTATTTTTGTAACTTAATATTTTCACAATTAAAATATTTTTAAAGTATCTATTTAAATGCAACTGGGGTTTTGTGCTTCAAGAATTATAATAAAAATTTAGAATTCAAACAGCAGAGGGCACATTAGGTCACTGAACAGGGTGCTGCAGTCTGATGATGCAACTGAAAACCATGTAAAAAGGAGCATGTCAAATAAGCTTGAAGTGAAAATATTTTGCTTAACACTTAAATAGTTTTTTGTGTCCTGCCTTTCCCATCATTTCTAAGTGTTTGCACAGAACTTTCATGCTGCGAGCATATAACAAGCTGGTTAGAATAGTGTGCTTGGCAATCTACAGAGGACTCATCACTTTGACTGAATGAATTGGGCAAGATTCTTTACACAGTGATTAGTTATGACGATGTGCAGTTTATGATTTTGCAGCTTACTGCCATGTAATGAATTCTGATGTTACTGTCACACTGTCTGGAATGGCTCACATGCAGGAGTATCAACCTTAGGGCAGACTGTCAAGAAGCAGAGCAAAACCCCCAAACTGGTTGTATGTTCTAGACTTAGATTTCATCAACCAACTATCAAGTGTGAATTCCTAAAGAATGCTGTAACATCCTTGACATGGACTTAGAGTCACAGACTGTTTCTATGGGTATTCATCTAGGCTATCTTACCACCCAAGCCATCTTGACTTTATGATAGATGGTTACTTTACACCAAAAATCACAATAATCTCCCAGTCTCAAAGGACCAATCACTTATTATACTGAAATCTAAAACCAAAGACAACAGTTGTAGGCAATCTTGAAACAAACTAACTAAAAGTTTATTAACTATTTAAAAAGCAGTTACTTATAAAGGTAAAGCATGTAAACATACACAAAAATAAATTAGTATCAGTCTTTAGTATCAGAATTTCAAAAGGTAATAGAAACTTCTATCATATGTAGACTCTACTTTAGGGGCTAACCCAGGCAAAACAGGTGGAGCGTAGCAATTTGGCTTATGCATAGCAATTCTTGCTCCTTTTGAGTTCTAGCAGCAAAAAAACCAAAGAAACAAAAAACCCTGAGTTTCTCCTTGTCAGGGATTTGTGTGTGTGTGTGTGTGTGTGTGTGAAGGTATCTGTAAAAAACATGCTAGTTACAATACTTCAGCAAAAAAACCCAAAAAACTTCAAAACCAAATTAGAATGTGAAACTACAGAATTGAAATTCATGTGCAAACTACATATCTTTGCATGGGGTTTGAATAAAACTCTTGAAGGACTACATCATTACAAAAGGTGATTTCCCTTCTGTTGTGGTTCTCAGCTCTTGATTACAACTCTGACTTTCCCTCTTATAGACTATGTCTACACTTGCACTTTTAAGTCGACTTAGTGTGTCTACACTTAAAATTAAAGTCGACTTAAAGGGGAACTTACAAAGTCAACCTAGAGCGTCCACACTGGATGCTCTAGGTCGACTTTGTGGGGCTAGGGAGACCTTGGGCAGATCCACGGTGGCGGGGGGGGCACCCCCTTTGTACAATGGGGCAAAGGGGGACAGGGACCCTGGCAGGGCAGAGCCCTCTGTGTGATGCTGTCTGGATTTAGGGAAGCATTTATGATATTATTTTCTATGGATAT
>ML685813.1:5421681-5492403 GCA_007922175.1 Pelusios castaneus | reverse complement strand
ATATCCATAGAAAATAATATCATAAATGCTTCCCTAAATCCAGACAGTGTCACACCGTGACCACATGCCCTGCCCTTTGGGGGGCATGCCAGGCTCCCCCTGTGGCCCCCCCGGCAGGGAGGGCATTGGTGTAGTTCTGGGGTAGCCCTAAGTCGACTTAGGGCTACCCCAGGGCTACACTGGCTTAATTCGACTTTAGAAAGTTGAATTAAGCCTTAGGTCGAGTAGAAAGGTGGTTTAATAAAGTCGACTTAGTTTCATTAAGTCGACTTTATTTTCCTTAAGTCGACTTAAGCAAGCTGCTTAAGTCGACTTAAGCAAAGTGTAGTGTAGACGCAGGGCACATTAAGTCGACTTAATTTACCAGTGTAGACGCAGCCATACACTGTTTGACTCAACAGCTCCTTTTCTCTGCAGAGATAGGCTAGCAGGCTATCCTTCTGAAAATGTGCGAATTTACCTCGTGACCAACCTTTCTCTGTACACATATATATATATGCAGCTAACATGCCACATTTTCTATTTCATGCATCTGATGAAGTGGAATTACACCCATGAAACCTGTAGTTAAGATTGCCTAATACTTTGAATAATAAAGACCCTGTTTTAGGTTGCTTACAATTTTGCAAAATTTTAACCAATTTTGTTGAAATTTTCTGTTGGATATCTTCCTCAAGCTGATTGTTTCTTAAAGATTTGGAATAAATAATTCAGCTGCTTCCAGAAACTAGCCTGGGGGAAAATACATTGTTTTGGTTAAGTTAAAGTTCTTCCAGCAATTTCACTGAGAAGCTCTGGAGACTCCATGCTTTGGAACATGCACTTGAAATCTGGCAGGGGCCTCACTCTAGTGTCAGTGATGTGTCTTTTGTCATCCCTGTGAAAATGTGCCCAGATCTGGCCAAGTCATATGCATCTGAAAAATCTCAGTTTGCATGGGTGCAGTCAAGACGTGTTACAGTTTGGCAGCTAAATTCTTAGAAGATTGTATCTGACCTGAGCATGCTCCATCTCCTTCCAGCTCCTACATGTTGACTGGTCTGCCCATGCACCAACCCCACAGAGTAACTGAGCATGTTATATCCTGGGGCTAAAGAGACTGAGCAGGAATTTCCCTTCAGTTGCTCCCCTTGGTTATTGTGTACTGAGGCCTGGGGGTGCTGAACACGAACTGAGAGCAGCCAGATTCTCTCCCCCGTACTCTCAAAGCTCCTCTTGCTGGCATGCAGACAGTGAGGAGAAGGAGGAAGCAACTTGATTTGAATGTAAAGTGAGGAATGTGAGTAGGGAAGCAAGTGGGGAGGGGTGGGGGGTGGCCTGAGAGAAAGCGAAGGAGGCAGGAATGGGACAGGCAGGAATAGAAGAGGAAGAAGGCAGGGGGGAGGGATATAAATGAGGGAAGAGTGGTGTGTGTGTGTGTGTGTGTGTGTGTGTGTGTGTGTGTGTGTGTGTGTGTGCGCGCGCACACGCGCACGGGTGTGTGAGAGAGTGGGGTGCGGGGGGAGAATAGCTGTAGACTGGAACAAGGGGGACATGAGTAAGCACTAAGGACAGGGAAAGACAGGAGTAGTTAGGTCAGGAGTGGAACTAGAGAACATTTCCTTAAAGAAGCTGGATTAAACCCAGAAGTCCCGGGTCTCAGTGTTCCTCTTCTGTCTGGCAACAAGCTGTGGAACACTGGTAAGAATGAGTTTTTCCATTCCTTTCTAGTTACGGGTTCACATAGAACGTAAGTCTTCTGCTGCTACCAGTTAGCTCAAAGTAGCTTCTAAGGTAGGTCATGGAATCCACATTATTCGAAGCTTTTAAAGACAAGATGGACAAACACCTGTCAGGGATGGTCTAGGTTTACTTGGTCCTGCCATAGCACAAGGAGCTAGACTTGATGACTTCTCGAGGGTCCCTCCAGCTCTACATTTCTATGATTCTATGAAGAATCTCTGGAAGAGAGGCTGACAGCCTGCCTTCTCTAAAAGGCACTCTGACAGTCTCACCCAACTGTAGCCTAGCTTCTTCTTTACCAGCAGGGAGATTACAAGGATCCAAAACGCAGATGAAACACAAGGATTTTTCAGTCCTCAGAGGACAACTAGGCAACTCACACATGGTACACATAGCATTTATCCCCTCCATATGTTATTCTGTCTCACAGACACAGAACAGTCAGACTTGTTCCATCCAGTTTTAGTTGTATATGAAATTTCTTCAGCTGGCGTGATCAAACCAGCCATAGGGATGAAGCATTTTAGATTAACAAGGCTATCTGATGAAGTGGGATTTTCTCCCATGAAAGCTCATGTGATAAATAAATCTGTTAGGCTTTAAAAGTGCCACAGGACTCTGTTTGTTCTTCTGCAATAGACTAACATGGCTACCCCTTTGGAACTAAAATAAATCTGTTCATCTGGACTTTGCAGAGTCTGGTGAAGGCAAGGAAACTCTTCTTTATGTCATAAAGATAGTTTGAACTCCTATGCTCAGATTGTGTGGAGGCAATTGATCAGATATAGCACGACTTCTGTCAATCATTTGCTAGTTTTCCCTCCCACTTTAGTGTCACAGGTCATCCAAAAAACAATGTGAATGGTATGCTGAAGCTGAGGAAAAGGAAGGCAAGAGATCACTTTATCAATGGCTGGGAACAAAAGATCATTACAAATTCCTATGAAATTCATTAACGATTGCCTGTGACAGGAATTGTATTCTCTCAGGGTGCGTCTACACTCACAAATTAAGTTGCTTTAAGGAGGCTTAAGGTGACTTAAACTACTCCGTGTCCACACTGGGCTTTCCTTAAGTCGACTTAAGTAGTTCCTTAAGTCGACCTAAGGAAAAATTAAGTCGACGTAATTACACCTCCTTTTAGGTTGATCTAACGCTTAAGTCGACCTTATTATATTGACCTAAGCCAGTGTAGATGCAGAGTAGGCCTAAGTCGACTTCCATGGCCTCCAGACCTTCCTCCCTGACCTCCCGCCCAGAGGTCCTGGCACAGGAAGAGCCTGCCCTGGCCAACCACAGAGCAGGACTCAGCCCAACCACCCTGCTCCAATGTTCCTTCTAAGGTTTGGTGGCTTGTGTGCAAAATTTTCAACCCGTGTGCAAACCTTTTTCTGAATAAAATTTTTGTGCAAACTCACGTGACAGAAATTATTTTGGATAGATAAGGCATAGAAATTGATTATATTATTAATAAAATTTAAACAGTCAAAAGTACCTTAATTAAAAACAAATGCATAGATATTGTCTTTTCGTTCAAACTTTAATAAAAATGTTAAACTGAAATGCTATAGTTTTATTAATTAATTTTTTAAAAGAAAGAAAGAAAGAAAGAAAGAAAGAAAGAAAGAAAGAAAGAAAGAAGAGAAAAGAAGGAAGGGGAAAGAAGGGAAAAGAAGAGAAAGGAAGGAAGGGAAAAGAAGGAAGGGAAAAGAAGGGAAAAGAAGAGAAAGGAAGGAAGGGAAAAGAAGGGAAAAGAAGAGAAAGGAAGGAAGGGAAAAGAAGGAAGGGAAAAGAGGAGAAAAGAAGGAAAAGAAGAGAAAGCGGGAAAAGAAGAGCAGAGAAGAGAGGAAGAGAAGAGAAAAGAGCTCCGGAGCCCAGCTGCCGGGCTCAGGGGAGGGGTGGGGGTGGCAGTGGCTGCTGCAGCAAAGTGATAGTCCCGGGGAGCCCAGCTGCCGGGCTGTGGGGCGAGGCAGCGCCCTGCCACCACGCTCCGCCGCCCCTGATCCGGCCAGGCTGGGAAAGCTGAGCACTCCTGCCGTCAGCCTAGCCGGATTGGGGGCGGCAGAGCGCTGGCCATCTGACCGGATCGGGGGCTGGCGGCGGAGAGTGGTGGCCAGCGGCAGCATGGCCTGATCCAGCCATGCTGCCAGCCACCATGCTCCGCCGCCCCCGATCTGGCTTGGCTGCCAGAAGGCGTGCTCAGCTTTCCCAGCCTGGCCAGATTGGGGGCGGCGGAGTGCAGTGGCTGGCAGCATGCCACTCACCTGTCCTTCTGCCTTGGCCCTGCAGGGGAGCGTGGTGGGTCCAGCAGCTGAAGGAGGGTGGCTGGCTCCTGGCTGGCGGCCAGGAGAGCTCTATTAGCAGTGCCCCAGAGCTGGGACGGGAGCCTGGGCACTGCGCGGACCTGGAGAATATGTGCGTGGGGCATGCAACAGCCACTGCATGGCCACGCAGCTGCGCACCTTAGAGGGAACATAGCCCTGCTCCCCAGAGCTGGCCAGACCTGCTGCTTGGGAGCAGGGCAGAGCAGAGCCAGCGCCGCAAGTGGACCCCATGCTGGAGCCACCAGAAAATCCTGGACCTGCTGGCCATATGGGGGGATGAGGCAGTCAGCTCTCAATTGTGAGGCAGCTATCGCAAGGTGTATGCCTCCATCTCCCAGGCCCTGGGAGGCCCTGGAGGTGTATGCCTCCATCTCCCAGGCCCTGGCTGCCAAGGGCACACCCGGGACACCCAGCAGGTCCACGTCAAGATCAAGGACCTCACCAGGGCTACCAAAAGACCCAAGAGGAGACGTTCCAGACAGGGGCAGCCCCCACCCACTGCCAGTATTACCAGCAGCTGGATGCCTGTCTGGGCCAGGACAGCGGCAGCCTGCCAGCCCACACCATCGACTCTGCCGAGCTCCTCTCCCTCGACGACGACCAGGAGGAAGGCTTGGGGGAATGAGACTGTGGTGCTGGAGAAGGGGGAGGCCAGCGCCCAGCAGGAGCAGGAGGGCATGTTGCCAGCCCTGGAACCAGCTGACAGCCTGGAGCTCATCCCCGCCCCAATGGCGGACCCAGCCTCACAGGAGGAGGGAGAGGAGCAGGTTCCCCCCGTCAAAGAAGACCCAGGAGGGGGGACATCTTGCCAGACACCTGCTGCACCTGCTGGTGAGTGCCCCCTCCGTCTCGCCCTCCCTCCCTGCAGGCAGGGCTGGGCATGCCTGTGGCACAGGGACAGGCAGGGTCGGGGGAGGAAAGGCGCTCCCACAGGGGCAGAGGGGCTGCGTGGTGGGGGTGGGAGGAACCCGGAGGCAAGCGGTGCAGTGGTGTGTCTGGAGTTGGGGTGGGGGGACCGTAGGCCGGAGCACCAAGGCCAAACAGCATGTGCCTAACACCGGTGGCACGTGGCCTCATGAGAGACTTCCGAGACAGGGCTGCCTGCAGCTCATCACCGTGGGCACTGCATCTGACCTGGGCAGCATGGTACACCGGCGTATACCAAGGGGCGTATACTGGGAAGCAGGGAGATGGTCAGGGGACAGCAGCTGCTGTCAGGCTGCACACCGCACCAGCTAACGAGAGGGACTCTCTTCTTTGCTTCTCCACAGCAGCCCCTGTAGCCCTCCTGGCACCCCGCCAGGCCTGATCACAAGGAGAAGGAGGGTGCTTTGCTCACAGGATGAGTGCCTCAAGGACCTGGTCCGCATCAGTGAGCAGACCGAGGCACGCCTGGGGGTGCGGCAGGAGCAGGAGGATGCCCACCGGAGGGTCAAGCAGGGGCTGCAGAGGGGTGATCAGAGGCTGCTCAAGTGAATGCTCGACCTCATGGAGCGGCAGACCCAGTCCCTGGAGCACCTGGGGGAGTGCCTGTTCCCTTGGAGCCCCACCCTATGCCCCAGAGGCAGCCCTCCTCGCCGGCAGGCCAGGACCCGGGGCAGACGTCTGCAAGCCTGGGACCCACCTTCCGGAGGCCACTAGCACCGGTCTCTCTCCGACCCTCTTCACTCCCCCTGACCCCTTTCCCTCTGACCCCCCTCACTCTCCTTGCCTCCCTCCCTCCCCACAAACCTCCCAACTCCCGCAGCTCCCAACCCCCATTTCCCCTCTGAATAAAATCCCTGAACACTGTTATACAGTATGTTGTACTTTTTATTGGTGTGCGGACAGGGGGGAGACGGGTGTGTGGAGATGTGGGGGGCAGGCATGGGTGGGTGGTGGAGGTGATGGGGTCTGGTAGCAGGCCCACCCCTCAGTGCTCCTTGCTGTCGAAGTGAGCCCTCAGAGCATCGCGGATGAGCTGTGCTTGCTGCTGGACCCGCTGAGTCTGGGGCAGGGTGTCGTCGGGCTGCTTGTACTGCACAGTGAGCCACTCGGCCTTGACCTCCCAGATGCGGGGAACCTATTGCCCCGCAGCTCACAGAGGTTGCGCAGGCAACAGCATGCACTGACGACCACCTGGAGGTTGCTCTCGCTGAGCTGCAGGCAGGTCAGGAGGGCTCTCCAGTGAGTCTTCAGGTGTCCGAAGGCATGCTCGACAACGCTGCGGCACCGGTTGAGCCTCCGATTGAAGAGGTCCCTGCTGGCATCTATGCAGCCCATGTATGGCATCATCAGCCAGGGGAGCAAGGGGTAGGCGGCATCTCAGAGGATCAGGACTGGCATCTGCACGTCCCCAATGGTGATGGTGTGGTCGGGGAAGAAGGTGCCCGCCTGCATGCGCCTGTACTGGGCAGAGTTGCGCAGGATCCATGCGTCGTGAGCTTTCCCCAGCCAGCCCACACAGATGTTCTGGAAGATTCCATGGTGGTCCACGAGGGCCTGCAGGACCATGGAGTAGTACCCCTGGTGGTTGCCATAGTCCCTGCCTCAACAATTGGGGAAGCCGAGTCCGGTGAGGCTGTCGAGGAGTTCATGCAGGTTGTCTGGGGTGACTAGGTGGGCTAGCAGGACCCGGCTGATTGCCCTGCAGACCTGCATGAGGGCAGTCCCCACAGTGGCCTTTTCCCGATGCCAAATTGCTGGGCCACACAGCGGTCGAAGTCCGGGATTGCCAGCTTCCACACGGCGACGCCACTCGCTTGTCTATGGGCAGGGCGGGTCGGAGTCAGGTGTCCATGCACTGCAGAGCCGGGGTGAGCTCGCGGACAAGCTCGAGGAAGGTCTGCTTGCTCATCCTAAAGCTCTGCAGCCACAAGTTGTCATCCCAGGTAGTGAGGCGAGGCACGGAGCACAGTGCTGTGAGTGCGCAGCTTGCTGGGGCAGCAAGGTCGGGGGCAGACTGTCGTCTTCCTCCGTGCTGGTGGGTTGCCAGACAGGCCTGCTCCACAGCCAAAGAAGCCTTACCACTAGCTGGCAGGTGTCACACAGCTGCCTGGCAAAGCGCAGGAGAAGAGGTTGATCCATGACCTGCTCAGGCTCCATGTTTCCAGACACAATGGGAAGGGGCTGAGCTCACTTCCTCTTTTGAAGGTGTGGCCGGGGGAGGGGAGACCGTCTCTGCTGCCACGCTGCCACACTTCCCACAATGCACCCCTCCAACGCCCCCCAAGTCGACATAAGCGTCTAGTGTAGACTCTCTATGCCGACTTGATAAAGTCTGCCTTAAGTCGACTTAATAAAGGCGACTTACTATAGTCAACTTAACTTTCTAAGTGTAGACATAGCCTCAGATATTGCTATGAAAAGTCTTAGATTCCATTCACTTCCTTTCATGGATCATCAGAAAGAGGCCACTCAGCCCAACTATGACAGACTACATGTGTTGGTCCCACAAGTACATGGGATACTCTCTTAATCAGAGTGGCCACAAAACACTCAACCAACTCAGGAGATTCACTGCTGTGCTGAAATTGTATTCAATAAGTGTGATCAGCAATGCCACCTCCAATTTTACTATGACACAGAACTTCATTAGTTCACATCAGGACTCTTGCCATGCAACAGGGAAAGCTGTTCTCTAGTAATCTATTCTTAACTCCATGTTATAGTTCACACACAAGATAGGCATGCTTTGTTTAATCCAGTTCAGTGGGAAGAGACCTGCTGTACGTTAGCATAGCTACAACAACTTCCTCACTGCCTTCCCTCCAACTTGATTTCAAGGCACACTGACTATTTGACCAGATACAGATGGACCAAAACAAGTGTTGTAGTGTCATTCAGACCCATTTTGTTGCTACCTACAAAATCAGGGAACCATGTTCTTAAATCACAATGACTGCAATTCATAGCTACCAACGATCTTGCATTAGCTAACATGAACCAAAGACAAGGATCCTTGTTTCCTAGATCTTCTGAGAGAGAAGTAGTAATATAACTAGAGGGTATCAATGATGATCATGTTGATTTGGGCGTAGACCATACAATTACTTTGTCTTATCACCACACTTTGCTACTATAGAGTAGCAAGAAAACCAGTTCTTCATGACTAACCTCTCTCTGGACTTCCATGTCCTAGCATCTTCTTAGCTACCCTACCATCTGACTGGTAGTTCCATGCTAAACCAACACTTTCAGCTGTATTGAAAATAAATCACTCTCCTAAAGTTAGTGCAAGGGTTCAGCTTGCTACAAATGCACAGAGCTACATTTCCTCCCTTCAACTGTGAAATGTGAATAAAAAATAAATGTAATGGTAAACCTTGGATTTTGCTACATCTCTTACGATGAAATGAAGCTTGATACTTTTTGTTGGAAATGTTGCTTTTTCCCCTCACCCCCCAAAAGCATTTACGAATAGTGCAGTACAAAACTAGCCTTGAGCTAATTGAAACAATTTGTTACTTGCTTAATCAAAATCAATGAAGATTTTTTGATGTCATTACCCCTCCCTCACTCTCATTTACTGCTATGGTCATCTTTCAACAGCTCATGGCTTTAAAGCCAAAGGAGGTAACTTTTTGGCAATGGCAGTACGTTTTTAGCAGCTGACACCAATTTCTCTGTGTCACCATGGTTGCTGGAGAGGGGCCACACTGAAAATACTCGATTAAGACAAACTGCAAAGAATGGTTCCATAGGGATACCCATGTTAATCTAGTTCAGCAAACAAACAAGGAGTCCTGTGGCACTTTTAAAGACTAACAATAAATAAATTTATTAGTCTTTAAAAGTGCCACAGGAATCCTTGTTTGCAAAGAATGGGGCAGCCAAAAGGGTGACCAGATGTCCCCATTTTATAGGGCTAGTCCTGATATTTGAAGCTTTTTCTTATATATTCACCCATTACCTCCCATTCCTGTTCTGATTATTCACACTTGCTATTTAGCCCTAGCAGACGATCCACAGGACTAGTGTTTATTCTAATAATTAGATTCACCAAGCTAGTAACAAAACAGCTTCTGTAATACCTTTCAGATTACTAAGAAGCTCAAAACTACAGTTTACCTTAAGAAATCCCACCCAGACAGCCAAGTCAAATATGGTCAGGATTACTGAAAATCTCTTTCACCATGTATAAACTTCTACCAGTCCCATGACAGCAGACTCATTACCCCCAGGTCAATGAATATTTCAGATTTTACCCAAATACACACTTACAGCTAATTCTTATGAACTAATTTAAGATTTATTAAAAATAAAAGAAAGTTATTGTGGTTAAAGATAATTATACAGACAGATATGAATAAAGTCTTTAGGTCATTTTCACAGCAGAGATATTGAGCTGCTGATCTGTAGGAAGTTCTTTTAGAATCAGTTCCCTAGGTTATAATCTAATAGGCAGTTTGTGTATAGCGTTTGTTCAAATCCTTCCATAAGAATTTGCAGGGACTATCTAGGGTATCTGGAGACCTCAATCTTGTCACTTGAACTTCCTCTGACAAAGTTTAAAATCAGATCTGAGGTGACAGGATCAGGCCCTAAAGTTCTTTTATAGATCTATGGCAGGCTACTTGTCAGCAGATAATACAGAAGGTATTCTTTGAACGAATAGGTAATATGTTATTGCTTTGAAGTAAAACTCCTATTTCCTATGTATCCATAGGTAAAGTAGTAGTATTAATTAACATAAGGCAATTATCTGTGCAAACTATCAAGCCATTCCATTATGGCACAGACAATTTAAGCTGAAGACAACTTAAGTAGTATTATTTCCTGCAATATCTTACATCTTTGATCTTAAAGTTAACTGAACCATCCACATGCATAATTAGTTTGTGGATGCTAATTCTTTCACATCTTAATCTTGTTATATTGCTAACATCTAACAAGATATAGGTAAACACAAACAAATACAATACAAAATACTTCTAACAATAGAGAACTCTTGTCCATTTAAATGTGACTTTGATAATTATCTAAAAAAATGACCCTACTTACCATTTCAATACTTTCCTAATATGTTCTTAATGTTCCAAAGGAGTAGCCATGTTAGTCTAATTCAGCAAAACAAACAAGGAATCTGGTGGCACTTTTAAAGACTAACAAATGCAATGAATAAATTTGTTAGCCATTAACAGTGCCCTCTCTGATTCTGTGTCACAGACTAAATAATTAGAATTGACCACAATGTATGAATACTTTAACTTATTGCAGTTTGCTCACACTTAACTAATGGTTAGTTATAGTGTGTCCAGTTGCTTAAACAAATGCATACTTATTTAAACATTTTTCAAAATTTTCTGCCTTGTGGAAATGCACTTGGGAAGAGAGTGAGGAAAGAGGACACAAAACCTCTTCTTCCACTCTATAGTGCTACTGCCCAGGTATGTTCAGGAGCACTGAGAAAGGAGTCCACCTAACATACCAGTTTGGCAGCTTATAGTTCATAACTGGATGGCAAGGAAAGGGTATCCCGTGGATGGTAAATCCTTTCTCTCCTTTGGTTGATCTAAATCTGTACAAATATTTTGAAGCCAGCTTCTCCATTACCTACTGGAGAAAGGAAGACAACAGAGTCCTGTGGCACTACAATAGACTAACACGGCTACCCCTTTGGAATTGGAGAAAGGAAGTATATCAAGTGCAGATTCTAAAGCTCATGAATTAAAATGTAAACTATAATATACGTTCTGTGCATGAAGTGTATAGGAACCATACAGAAAACATAGTTCTAAGACCATATCAAGTATTTAGGTAAAATTAGAGAGGAAGTAAAACGGAAAGAGATACTAATGGTTGAACATTGTCATTCTAACCAGGAACTCTGAAGTATTGTTGAAAGTCACAAGAGACTCATGATTTGGGCTTTACTCTCTGAGTTTGTCTTCATGAGGATAAAGAGGTGTGTTGTTAGGACACTTTAGCTAACAAGTTTAACTAATATGTTCTAAAAGAGCAATGAAGACAAGGCAGTGGAAACATTTAACACTAGCTAGTTGGTTGACCTGAAGCATTTATGTTTGCCACACAGGTACACAAAATTCCAGCTAGAGTGTTATCAGTCACATACCCATAATAAAAAAAAATTGCTTATCAAAGAATGTGATTTCAGATACAGATCTCTCATACAGATATACTCAGGCATATAGAATTATTAGGAGCACAATACAGATTTAAAAGACTATTTAGAGAGAAAACATATATATATATATATATATATATATATATATATATATATATATATAGGGGTTTTGTGTGTGTATATATATCAGTATCTGATAATAGAAATATTCCCATTCAAGAATTTGACTCACAACCTAAATTGCTGATGAACAGCTGACTTAAATCCAAATTACCATGGTCAAAGCAACTGCTAGTGTCAAATATACTTCAACTGTTCTAGAAATCAGGAATCAAATAAAAGGAAGCAGGCAAAACAAAAAGTTGACTCATACTATGCCTGCTGAAGTGTTTCCAAAGTTAAATATAACAATAGCACTGGTTACAAAGTTCTTCAGCAACTGGAAACTAAAGTGAAGCACTTTCATATATACCCTGGACTCCACTGACATGTTGATATTTTTATCACATCGCAATTTTTGCCTGTACCACATAGGCTTGGAACAGAGAATTTCACAAATGCTGAATGAACTTAAATACTGCTATAATTGTTACCATTTTCATGACATCCATGCCAAATGAAAACTCTGCAGTCTATTTTACTCGTCACTCTACTATCTGAGCACTTCACAATTGATTTTTAGCCTCATAAAATCACTGAATTATTAGTGTCACTTTACAGAGGGGGAACTGAAGCCAAGGGGAGGGCAGCTGCCTAAAGTCTCAGAGGAAGTGTGTGGCTGAGCTAGGTTTGAACCCCCATCTCTTGGAAGCTGTAGAAGGTCTTATCCACTAGACCGCCTTTCATATCTAACATACAGCAGGAAATGACAGAGGAATAAATGTGCTGCCCAGTGCTGATGCTTTGACAGCTATGGGGCTTCAGTCTAATGGACTTTGGGTCACAGCTAAAGCACTGCTTGCACCCTCCTCCCATCTGATCCCTTGGATGTTTGGCCTCGAGACCTTTCCTCTTTTGGGGTGAAATAAACAAGAAGCCCTGTGGCACTTTTAAAGACTAACAAATTTATTTATCACATGAGCTTTTGTGGGAGTAAATCTTTTGGGGTGGAATTTCTTAATTTTCTCTCTCTTAGGATAGGATCTGTATACAACAACATATCTATACCAACTGTTTATTACTGTACAGGCTTGACAGGACATTTGTGGCTCTTCCCTTGGGGATCTGATGACCAGTGCCATACAGTGAGGAACAGCCTTCCTAAAACAAATAGGTTTATTTAACAAACACAACAAGAACACACCCTTTTTGGTTGCTCCTTTGTTTGGCAGTGAGACCTATTCAGCGTCACTGGCTCCCAGTCACATGTGGAGGAATGTGTTGAAACAGTCTGATCCATTTGACATTCTACCACCACCACAGAAATCCTCTCTCTAAAACACAGTTTGGGGTACAGATCCATATTCATCACTGAGCATCCCTACATTCATCGTAGTGGGCGCGTCTACACTTACAAATTAAATCAACTTAAGGAGGCTTAAGTCTACTTAAACTACGCTGCGTCCACACTGGGCTTTCTTTAAGTCAACTTAACTTTTCCTTAAGTCGACTTAAGGAAAAGTTAAGTCAACTTAACACCTTGATTTAGGTTGACTTAACGCTTAAATCGACCTTATTAGGTCAATTTAAGCCAGTGTGGGCGGGGATTAGCGCTCAGGCACATTTGTTACCCCAAGGTTAAAAATACTCTCTCTCAGCAGTGAAGACAAGGTTGGAGATGGTACATAGGGAAACTCACACCGCCAGGTACTAGGAGGAAAAGAAGATAAAGACAATTCCATTGATCGGGTAGTATTTGCCAAGAAACATTACAGCTTTGTGGGAGACCAGGCGATGCTGCTATGAACTGTGAGGGGGAGAAGGAACCCCGGATAGGCACAGAGATGAAGATTACTGTTACCACCCTTTACTATCTGTAACCTGTATTCTGTGACCTGTTGCTACAGAGGTAGATTGTTTGGTGGTTGGGGCACAGTAGGATGTGTAGCTTTTGAATACAAAAATCTATATTGGCTCAATATCCTCTTATATGTATGTCACAATTAGAAAAGAACGTTATAGTTTTCTCAAGGAATAATTTGCCTTCAGAGTCCTTTTTCCAAGATGTTAAGAGTAAAATAACAAACTTGTAACAAACACGAGCCTCTTGAAAAGGAAAGAGGGGTCTTGTTAATTAAAATCCAGAGTGAAACTTTGTTCTTTGGTGAGAAAAGGATATACTGATATAGACAGAATCTTGCAACAGCTATGCATTTCCTCATGCAGCTGTTGGATGATAAGCCTCAAGAATGTTAGGCTTTTCTCATCAAAACAGAGTTTCCAATATGTCTGTGCTACTTTTACAAGGCCAAAAAGTTTGCTAGTCCCTAGAGACCTCAGTGTTTTCATTAATCTCAGCAATACCTTCAAGTGATTGTAATGGAGATCAGCTGCTAGCTTCCTCTTTTCTGCCAGACTGGACTCATATTCCAAGAAAAGCAATGCTAGCCAACCAAGCATGGAATACGCTTATCTATACTTCTTTTGGGGCAAATTGATGGAAATAACATGTAAGCAAGTAACTTTCTCAGTAATATGTAGTTCCTGGGGGTGTTTCTTAAGAGGAACTTTCACCAAAAAATAAATTCAAAGATTTCTATGTGAATCTTTGTTTAGATGCTTTAATACAGGAAACAATCAACTCATCCTATGACCTGAGCAAATCAAAAAATACTACAGGAGATCATAATGCAAGCTCATGAGTACAAGTTCAACTATGTGTGCACTTACTCAATATTTTCCAAAGGGGTAGCTGTGTTAATCTATTGCAGAGAAACAGAATCCTGTGACACTTTTAAAGACTAACAGATTTATTTATTGCATGAGCTTTCGTGAGAGAAAAATCCCACTCCATCAGACGCTTTGAGCAGGTGAATGAGCCCTTGATGGAGTTGTATAGATCAAACAACAGAAACATTAAAGCAGGAACATAACCCTGCAACAGACCACACTGCCAACTTTGCCCTCATATCTACACTGAAGACACCATCACAGGACCAAATCAAGCCACCTACTCCATCAAGGGCTCATTCACCTGCTCATCCACCAATGTGATTTATGCCATCATGTGTCAGAAATGCCTCCCTGCCTTATATATTGGACAAACAGGACAGTCTCTATGCAAAAGAATGGACACAAATCTGACACCAAAAATTGCAACACTAAAAAACCAATAGGTGAACACTTTAATCTCTCTGCTCACTACATTGATGACCTGCTAATAGCTGTGCTGAAACAGATGAATAACAAATCACAGCTTCAAAGAGAAACTGCAGAACTCAAATTTATACTCAAATTTGATTCAGTGGCCTTGGGGTTAAACAGGGACTATGGATTCTTTTCTCATTACAACAGGTGATTTGACCCTACCTTCCTCTATATGCTGCTTTCCAGTGTTTGAATCCTAACGTCTGTTTTGATTTCCTGTTACAGCCTGACTTGATCCTATGTCTCATACTTCCCTGCATTTAATTTCCTCCCATTCTGTAAGTTTCCCATCTTCAAAGGGTCTGACAAAGTGGGATTTTCTCCCATGAAAGCTCATGCAGTAAATAAATCTGTTAGTCTTTAAAAGTGCCACAGGACTCTGTTTGTTTTTCAATGTTTTCCTTATCCCAAAGATAGCTTCAGGAGATTAGGGCTCTTCCCTAGGTTTTGGGAGACCTCAATTCAGTGCTTAATTTGTGCAGGGCTTGCCAGGCTGAACTTGGCACCTCTAGGCTTGGCAATTCATATCCCCAGCACCTCTGGGCTTGCTACCTCTATGATATTTAAAAAAAATAAAATAAAAAATTGCTTGAGCCCTAGTACCTTTTGTGATCCTGCCGGCCTAAAATAACCACCTGAAAATTTCAAGTTCAGGGCAAGCTGCAAAAAGGAGATTCTCTTAGTACTGGTGGGTGACCTCAAGTCAGGCTTCCTCAACCAGCTACAAACAATACTTCTAATTCCCCATAACTGGTTATCAAGAAGCCCCAACAAAATATAAACAGCCCCTTTTACTGCATTTCAGCCACTAGTTCCCAACCAGCCACTGGGTCTAGTGAAGAGATAAGTTAATTAAAACTCCAAGCTCTTTATCAAAAGGATTCTCCTGACCTCAAAAGAATCAGCCACATTACCAGATCAGTATAAGTTTGAATCTAACCAAAAATACCATGCTGTCAGCCAATCCTTTAATAACTAAAATTTTATTATAAAAAGGAAAGAAACAAACTAGGAGAACTTTTAAAGGATTAAACTAAATTAAACATGCAATGATTTAAGAGTCCATATGAATCAAGTCCTTGGTAGAATTTGGAGTTTGCAGGCTCGTGTAGTTCTTCTGGTGGAATTTTACAGCAACAGGATGGAGTCCAGAGTCACATAAGCAAGTCCTAGTGACTCATCAGGTCTCTCCCTAGGCCTATTGTACTTGTGAGTTTCCTTAATGGGTCATTAAAAAGACAATTGCTGCAGCCATTCAGTCTGGGGTGTGGCCCAGAAACACAGCACAAGTTAAAATACAGATATATCAACCATATTCATAACTTCTAATACAGGTGTGACACATACACATAAACAATATAAACAAACAAGGAGTCTGGTGGCACTTTTAAAGACTAACAAATTTATGGGTTCTTTTCCCATTACAATGGGTAATTTTGCTTTCCTTGTCCCCCAGCCACCTCCCTGCTAATTGCTGTAGTCCACTGTTTGAATCCTAACAACTGCTTTGATTTGCTGTAACAGTCTGACCTGATCCTCTGACTTACACTTTGCTGCATTTATTTTGCTCACATTCTGTAAGTTCCCCATCTTCAAAGATCTGACAAAGTGTGATTTTTTTCCCACCAAAGTTCATGTGATAAATAAATGTGTTAGTCTTTAAAAGTGCCACCAGACTCCTTGTTTGTTTTGCTGAACTAGACTAACAAGGCTACCCTGTTGGAAATAAACAATATAGTCATTCTTAACAAATTATAACTTCTGTAATGGTACTTGACATAGCATAGCTCATATGGATTATTATAATTTTGACCTATTAATATGAAACATCATAAATGATCCCCCTATTCCAGATGGCACCACACCTTTTTCACTACAAATTAAGTGCTGCTTCAGCTCAATTCCCTGCTTTGCCACAGGCTTCTTGCATTATCTTGAGTAAGTCTCGGTGCCTCCATTACTCATCTGTAAGTGGGGCTAATAACGCTCCCCACTTGTGAAGAGAAATACACTAAGGACTGGGAGGTGTTCAGATGCTATGGGGATAGGGGCCATAAAAGTAGGTAAGTAATCCAGGTAAAAGCATGGTGCCTCATTCTGGTGTACAGACAGATTATTCAGCATTTACCTTCACTACTGAGCTCTTATGAGAATAGTCTGATTGGCTAAAGTGAGTATGTGCTTAGCAGTGTGAGTAAAACTTCCATAATTTGGCCTTCAGATGTTTAAGAGATCTGGGTATTTATTTCTATTCAAACTAAGTATGTCGCTCAGTAATGCTAGAATGTCGGATGTGCATTTCTGAGATTGACAGTTTAAAGACACACAAAAGGTATTTCTGTATGGTACTGTATATGAAATTCAGCTGCCACAGAGGGCTAAAAAAGAACAAAACAAAAACCCTCTTGATACCTACACCAACTGTTCAATTTGATTCTTTTTTAATCTCAAAGGCTGGCATTCAGAACCCTTCAATTAACTCTTTCCCTCCAAATATTGTCCTTCTGATTCTCTCTTTGTATTTTTATGGCTCCCAAATGAGTGACTCACAGTCATTAATGAACAGATCTTCAAGACTCTAGGGAGGTGCTGAAGTATTTTCTCCATTTTACATACAAGAAACTAAGGCACAGAGTGATTCTGTGATTTGCCCAAGGTGATGTGGAAGTCTGTGACAGACAGGCCTGAGAACTGCACTTAGATTTTCCAAGTCAGACCATTGCTTTAACCCAATTTTGATCACCTTTCTTCCCTCCTACATCTCATTACATTTTCAAGCTTTATTGCAACTGGGTGGCTCATTTCCTTCTATTATTGAGCAGAACTCACAAGCATCATAGGCAGGGCTTTTTTTGTGATGGTACTCAGGGGTACTGAGTACCAGCACCTTTTTTTCACAGTGATGCGGCCCTGGCTCCTGCCGCCACCACCAGTGGCCCCAGGTCCCTGGACAAGTACCGGGACCTTTTTATTTACAAAAAAAGCACTGAACATAGGAATAAGTTTTTTGGTATTGATTTAGAGGTTGTGTGTGGCCACCCACTTTGGGATGGATACGGGTGGTAGCTTGTACTAGCTAGAGCAGGGATGTCAAACATCTGGCCCATGGGCTGGGTACAGTCCACAAACCTCTTTTGTCTGGCCTGTGACTATGTGTCACGAGACCATGCTCTCTCCCTAACAGAGAGAGAGAGAGAGAGAGAGAGAGAGAGAGAGAGAGGTCTTGTGGTATTGCAGCGCTTAGTCTTGCATACCTAGCTCTCTGTGATGCTGCGAGAGCGTTCACAGGTCTCACGGGAATGCGGAGCACTTTGTAGGTGAGACCGCACTCTGCAATGCCACACTCCCTCCCTTACAGCATCTCTCCATGATGCTGTGAGAGTGTAGGCCCCTAGTATTTCGATTTATGGTATGTACGGCCCACTTGAAGTACATTTAAGTCAAATCTGTCCCACTATAGCAAATGAGTTTGACGCCCCTGAGCTAGAGAATAACACAGGCAGCTCATATTCATACAATATTGTTTCATGTTGACAAACGGGGTTAAAACATTCAAAAATCATAGATCATGTCTCCCAAAATCATGATCTTTAGAAAAGAATACATTTGGAGTTCTTTTTATTTGCTTTCTGACTTTTGTACTTTTCAGGTTCATGGTCTCAAGCTTATCTTCACAGCCAGAAGGGCTATTTTTAGTGCACTAAGTCCATCTAGCACAAATTGCTTGAGAACCCTCGTGGCATGGGACCACTTGCAGTGCAGACATAACAGAGGCACCTAGGGAACTTACACAGCAAAAATTTAAGTGCCAAGTCAATTCAGACATCTAGAAGGTTGGACAGCAGCTGAGCAGGGGTTTTGTGTATCCCTGTGTGGCCAGATTCTGGATTCTAAACACCTAAAGTGGAAGTTCAGTGCCTAAATCCTTTTGCCAATCTAGCCCTTTATCTCTCTATACCCTATATAAAATGGGAAAGGTAATCTTTACCAACCTCACAGGGATATTGCAAGTCCTGTTTCATGGTAAAGCATTATGATATCCTCGGATGGAAGATACCAGAGAAGTGAACATATTGTCTTCTCAGATTTTCACTCAGGACATTCCATTCCTTTTACTGACTTCCTATTTGCTCCAATTCCTTCTGCCCCCTCCTTCAATATTTAAGACCTCCCAGAAGCTCCCTTCCTTTGTCCTTCCATCTAGCTAATGCTCTGCCTCCCCACTGAAAGGCTTTAAATAACAAACAAAATCACAGAACTAACATTACATTTGCTGCCATCGCATTAATCCCCCTTCCTGTGCATTTCCCCTACATTTCATCAGTTTACGCTGTGTTTGTACAGTGCTCAGCACAATGGGGCTCGAAATTCTGCTGGTCCCTAACCATTACTGTAATTAATATTTTTATCATGTTAATTTATAATAGAGTTGAAATAAAGATGTCCTATTTTCTGTTGTTTGTTACTTTCGGACATTTTTCTGCTCCCTATAAGGAAACTGAGAAGGCTGGGAGGCACAAATTCTGGCCTACTATTTCTCTGTATATTTGCATTCTCCATGTAATTCTTTTCCACCCCAAACACTACATTTTCCACATCAAACAAACACTACAATCAATATTTTTATTGGTGAAAAAATTGATGCCACATTCTTTTATAAGCAACCCTACAATAATGAATCTGTAAGAAAACTAATTTCAATCGCTAGTTTCCAAAAGATTATTGAAGAATGTGACCAAAAATTATTTTAGAAATTACAGAAAGTATCTTGACAGTGATGTTAGTGTTTTGGTGTCATATCTACTGTCATGGTACGTAGCACAATCAACACTTGTTATCTCTCCAACAATTTGGGGATACGACTATAGCTTATTCTTGGTGGCTACATGTTCTCACATGCACAAAGTCTAATATTAATAGTCTTAATATGAACTGTCTAGCACATAGTTCAGTGATGTAGTGCATAGAGTACCCACATATTTTTTTTTAAAAAAAAAAGAGAACCTGAAAATCACTTAGTCACCAATCCTGAGAATATTTAAACACTGTCTTAACTTCTAGCCTATTAGTAACCCCATAAATGTTTGCAGAACTTAGCCCTTAATCAGTCAGATACCCCGTGTATAATATTTATTTACAAAATATATAGAAGAGAAAGACATGCAATAGCTTATGTAAAAAAAAAAGGTCTTAAGAAAAAAAGCTCTATCCCTAGTCTACTGTATCGTAATTTGTAACAGAGATAACAAGAGAACATGATAGGAAATAAATAGTTCCTGATACACCAATATACATTTTAGGCATGCAGCTGGAGAGATTATGTTTATACTGCACACACAACTGGCACCTCCAGATACACATACCTCTCACTCATCAGCACCAGCTCAGCTAGAAAAAAATTTAAGACCAAACATTCAGTCTCCACCCAAAAAATAAAAAGTCCTTCTTTTCGTAACTGTCAAAAATCAGCATAAATTCCTCAGGCTGACCCTGATTTTGTAAAAACTTATGCATGTTCTTAGCTTCACTCCTGCTAATAAGCACATTCATTATAGTGGGATAATGCGCTTAATTTTAGGAAATGTTCCCAAGATTGAAATATTGGTCGTTGGATGTTCTATAAGTTATTGCTAATCCACATTTCTTCTCTTTACGGCTGGAACATGTCACAAGTACAATACTATTTTGGATCATATGGAACAACAGTGCTAGTGAAAGGCACATTTATATATTCATGAAGAATTTTTTATTCATTCTTATTTTCATGAGATGCTTAGGGGCAGTCATAGTACATGATTTAATAGTTCATATTGCTAGCTAGAGTTTAAGTAAAATGTTGTAGGGATATGCATGTGAAAAGAAATATGCAGAGTTCCCCAAATGTGCAAGACATCTTGCGGGATTAGGGGCTATAAAAGGAAAAAGAGTTTGAAACATGTTTCTATTTACTGTATATAGTTGTAATTTTAAGTATTTCTAACTTTAGTCCACCCATTGCCTAGCCCCACCTTCTCTTTATCTGGATATTTAAATATTTTAAAAATATCTATATAAAATATATTTAAATGTGTGATCAGTACACCTTAGGATGAATTTATTATGAGTATATAATTGTCATCACTGCTGCACATGAAATAATTTATTTTGTGCTTGTAACAGATTTATCTCTACTTCCCTCTTCTGGGCACATAAGCAGAATGGATTGCATTGCAAGGTAATACACGTATTTGCATCATGGTAATGCTCTGCACAGTTATGCAAGAGACCTCAGTTTGATGGCTTACCCTGGTCTCGTGATCCCTAGTATCTGCATAGAGTACAGCTGAGGCAACAAACACCACCAGAAGAGAAAGGAGCAAACCTCATGTCCTTTAACAGTGACCTTCTGCAGTTCTTTGATACACCTATATTGTCAGACTATAAAGGAAATCACAGCTAATGATCCTCCTCAGCCTAGAAGGAGCTGCCTCAGATGCCTAGGGAGAAACAACATGAGACAGTATTCAGTGTGGTGCCTCTCAGAAGATGACCAAAGGAAGAGAGGCAAACATGGTTTTGAGCGGCCTTTCCACATTCTAGTTACCTGACTGCCTATGAGTTATTTTGCAGCATAGAATGGGAAGATTGCATGCCCCTATGCCAGGGGCTTTAAGAGGAGCAACATAGAGCCACTAATCTTGGTCCTCTACTGGGAGAATTCCCCTAGAGTCTTCTCTGCCCACTCCTGACCACTGTATGCTACTGGAGCAAGATCAAGGGATCACAGCAGGGACTAGAAACTGGCCTATGATCACAGCTATAAAGATACCCATCAGTGAGATGCACCTAACTACCTTTGGGGTGGAGTGCCACCAACTGCACACTGCAAAAAACTTAGGAAAGGAAAAATTTGACCAAAGACATGATACTGACAGCATGATCAGTTCTGTATGAAACAAAATGAAGACCTCAAAATTCATTTATCTAAGGCCCTGATCTTTCAACACTGATGCTTATGATGTAAATAGATTCATGCAGTCATTCAGCTGCAATGGGGGTGGTTAATCTGAGTAAATCAATATTGCCAAACCCAAGCAGTCTGAAATCATGACTCATAACAAAAAAAACATGAGATTTTTAAACAATAAGTGCTATATTCCTTTTATTTCCCCTCTCATTTCGGAATTTTTAGAGTGCTCTCATTTTAAGTTTTCTCTACAACTAGGAGGGCTAAAAATTTCCTTTAAAAAAATAAAGTTGAGACACACTTGCAATCTCTTTATTCCAGCAGCTGAGGCTTTAATTACATGACACACTAAAATCACAAGAGCTGGCAACACTGGAAAATTTCCACGTGTGTTTGCAGGATTGGGCCTAGAAGAGAGAAAACAAGGTATACTGAGAAACTCACAAGAGGCAGTAATTTGAGGGACCTTGAGGCTAGTATCATAGGAAGAAAAATATGCAGTAAGAAAGAGGAGTTTTGAGATGTGTGTTGAGAAGGACTGTGCATCATCTTAAACACATGAACAAAGATACCTGGGCAACTCCTCCCTATGGGATCTTTAAAGCCATCACAGAGGTGATGAGGTCGTCTTCTTATTTTTACTATATATTTAAAAAACAGATAGCCCAGAAATAGTAGTGCTCCAATATTTTCAAATGCTGTTTTTCATACCGACATAATATTTCTTAAATTGTACACGCTTTTATTTGATTGATGATATTTGAGCACTTGGAAAAAATAAGAACTTATGTACAAACCAGCCACATGTGCTGTGTGTTTTGAACAAAAGCATTCTATGAAAATGTAACGGATGGATGGTGTAAAAATCCACTTTGTAAAAATATAGATTTATATGAGAGACAATGATGCCAGATGAAGTTTTGTGGTTTCACAGGTAACATAATCATATTAAAATAGCCTAAGTGTGTCAACAAGACAAAGGACAAAAAATGGGATTAAATATATTATTTAACTAGAGCCTTTCCCCTGTTTTTTTTTAATGTGCCTTTCAAAACTTTCCAAGAAAAATGTTTTCTCTTTTTACATTTTAAAACCAATTCAAAATAAAACAGGAACATGGAAACCAGATATTAAAACCATTTAACGTTAAAGCTGTAGCATAAAAGAACATCAAAAGTGTTGAAATTTTAAGTAATGACAACACTTGAACTTAACTCATGCTATTCTCCTTCCCCTGCCCTCTCTGAGATAAAGTCACCTAGGAGGAAAATATCAGCTTTTTTAATTTTCTAGTATTTGCTCATTTATGTTATCTTCTATGGCCCATCCTGTGATTTTTTGCAGGTAGGCAGACAGCTTTTCCTGCAAGGAGAGTCAGTGACTTCCTATCATTTGGACATAGTTTTTGCATTTAATGTCTCTGATAGGTACAAGTGAAAGAAGTATGCATATCGGCATCTATAGACAATACCATCCATTCACAACACATTGAACTCTTGATGTCTGAAACAATTCCTTCAAGAGTTACAGGCAAAACAGTGTTGTTCTGAATCCTGTGCAGCTTGATTGACCTGATTATACCACAGCGGGAGGATGGACCCAAAATGCAATACCAACAAATGATATGAATAAGGATATCTACAAGACAGGCAACTCATCATTGCCACCGCTAGGCACACATTAATTAATTAATATGATAGGCCCCAATCTTTTATCTGGTCTGTGCAGGTGGGTCTCTTGTGGACCCTCATTGGCCAAATTAGATAATAGGGTCTCATGCTAAGTAACAAAAAAATAATACCATCAACTACACATGCATATATTTGTAATTATCTGCTTAGAGTGACTCAAAAATGAAACAGGTTTCTATGAAGCATTTGTTTATGCAAGAGCAGGAGAACATGGACTTCCTCTTACTTCCTGAGTCTCCAGAAACATTTAGGCTATGTCTACACTTGCTAAAATTAGTTCAACTTAGTTAGTTCGAACTAACTAATTCGAACTAATTTTTGTTAGTTTGAATTAGCTTAATTCGAACTAGAAAAAGTTAGTTCGAACTAAGCAAGCGCCATTCATGGCACTTGCTTAGTTCTAATTAGCGATCCCCATTCATTTCAATGGCCGGTTAGTTCTAACTAAGAAATTAGTTCAAATTAACATGGCCACATTGGTTCAAATTAACCCTTTAGTTCAAATACCCTATTTGAACTTATTAGTTCGAATTAAGGAAGCCCTTAATTCGAACTAACTAAAGCCTAGTGTAGCCATGGCTTTTGTTAGTTCGAATTAAGCCTCCTTAATTCGAACTAACTTGCCAGTGTAGACATAGCCTTAGATGGGGAAGAAATGTCTTCTAGGGAACCATTCTGTCCCCAGATAAATTCTGTAAAGCCAGTAGCATTTTCTTCAGGAGGCTGCCTTGCCAAAACTATTCTGCTCTGTGCATCTCTGAACTTCAGCATAACAGCTATGGGCTCCTCGTAAATTTAAGGTTAGCTGTGAAAAGGAGTTAGCAAAACAATTAGTCCTGGAGTAGAATAACATACCAAAGCCAAAAATATGCTTTAAAATAAATCTGTGGGTCTGATTAGCATGGGAGAACGGAGAGAAGGTAAGCTATCCCTCCAGGCGTTAGCTCAATGAAGGACAAATTCTGCAAACAACTTCAAATGAGTAACTTAACGCACATGCGTCGTCCCCTGGACTTTAACAGATTACTGACATGAGTAAAGTTATTCACCTGCATAAATGTTGGCAGAAGGAGACCTTTAGCTTTTCCCAGGGCTGTAGCATGATAACTGCATAACATTAAACTAGTTGAAACAAAACTGAGTAACTGTAGGGTTAATAAAGAAACAGCACAGAAATGTTGCTCAACAGACAGCTTGACCTCAAATTTCCATGCAGGTTGGACATCGCCTGTTACTATATGGCTTATACAAGCCACCCTCATCAGTTGCTTGGTGTTTTTGGTTCACAACTGGCAAACAGGTCTCGTATGCTAGTGCAGCACCATGGATTGGCCTGGAGAGGGAGCTGTCCAAACCACACTAAGTGTAAACTGCAGTGGAGTTGCGCCTCTGGACGACAGAGACAAAGTGGGTGAGATGATCTCTATCAGACCAGCTTCAGCTGATGAGAGACAAGCTTTCCAACGACACAGGGCTCTTCCTTCAGTCTGGGAAAGGTTCTCCCAGCCTCACAGCTAAATGCAAGGTGGAAAAGATTATGCTAAACAATTAGTTAGCAGATACTGTAACGGACCATCCAAGATGGGTGTAGCCTCCTGGTGGGGGCTGGAGGTGAACTGTGCCAGGGTGCCTGCTGCAGGGGCCTCTGGCGGGGGTGGGGAGGGAGTCCAAAATCAGGAGCAGGCCACCTGCAAGGTCCCCTGGTGGCAGAGGGAGCCTGGAGCCTGGGCAGGTCACCTGCAGGGTCCCCCAGTGGTGGGTAGGGGGAGCCCAGAACCAGGAGCAGGCCAGGAGTGGTGCGGGAGGGCCTGGAGTCCAGAGCTGCAAGAGGGCAACCAAAGAGCTGCATGTGGCTCTGGAGATGCAGGTTATAGACCCTCCCTCAAGCCTTTCTTCTCAATTCCTCCATCACATATCAGGGATATTTGTTTTAGACTTCCATTATGGATATAGGAAATATCTGTCATTGACATGTATTTTGTTATTTCCAAAGTGTGGCCAACTATTATTTTCTTTGTTAAATACCTCCCTTCCCTCTTCCTCTCCCCCATTTCCCCCCACAGCAAGTTTTAGTGCTTTATGATCCTTGTATAGACCTTTCTGTGCATGAGTGGAAGAAATTATTAATGAGGATTGAGGATACTATAGTTAAGATTTTAAAAATGCTTAAAAGTAAGAAAAGCCCCAAATTAATATGCACAATGTGCAAAGAAAAAGAGACTGATAAATAACTAAGTTTCTTCATCAGTTTAGTTCCTTCTTACCTAAGCTACTGCAAGTCTCCTACTAAGAAGTCCACCAGGAGCCAACCCACCATTGATGAAAGCTTTTTTAAGGATAAATCATCATCCAGAGTGGAAAACCTTTCTCAGAAAACTGTGGGAAAGGTAGTCTTTTAAAAATTTTATGTGGTTATTGTATTTGTTTTAATGCAGTGCTCTCATATTAGAATTTCTTGCAAATATCTTATATACAGAGAGGTAGTTCATAGGCTGGCTTTTTGTTTGTTTTTTAATTTGTCATATGACTTGTTTTTGGATTTAACAGAACGTTTGGAAAAAACTGGGGAGATCCAATGTGTTAATTGCTGTTCTACCACCAAAATACAGAAGGAAGAAAGTTACTATTGTAGAGTAGAGCTTGAATAATAAATGGGTGAAGTATCATAAATGTTGACCGGAATTAGGGAGACTAATGTTTCTAAACAGTAATAGGAAAATATTTAGCTGCTGAGTATTTCAGAGCATTCAAACAGGTACAGAGGGAAATTTCAAAGTATCAAAAATATTTCAGCTGTTTATGGCTGAATTTAGCCTATTAATCATGTGATCTTTATGATTCAGCCCTTTTGAATTAATTCTTCACTTGTTTTGGGTGTGGAGCTGCTGGAAACTTTTTGCTGCTGCTGAAGGATAAAATCTCACTATAATTAAATATACATGTACACATTTATTTAAAAGTTCCTTTGAAAAATTAAATCTTATGGTTTTGGCACTGCTGGATAGAGAAAAATAAGCAGAAAGTGATGTTGCTTAGCTGTTACATATTCTTCTGTTGGCTGCAACAGTATTTGATGACTGGAAGGTTTCGGTAGCATTAGCAAAGGGTAGGTAGGCATGAAGGTTACTTCCAACAGTACAGATCTGCAGGTTGATTTTTCAAAGATGATTTATACTTCCTTAGTAGCCTCTTAGAAGGCACTTATAAGAAACCTCAACAGCCTTTCTGGACACCACCAGGTAGTTGCTAGGCCAGATACCACAACAACCTTCTGCTCCCTATCCATAAGACTGCACAATGCTGTGTTATTGGAGGCTGGTAAAGGGGTAGGTGAAAGAATTCCACCTATCCAAACAACTCCAACTGGACAAGTCCCAAAATCGTGTGGCCTTCCCACAACAAGATGGCTTTGCATGATCCCACTTTAGGTGGTGTGTTACTTGACTATGACCCTATCATTATATTGGTTCCCCTGATTCTTGAACCTGATTTCTTTGCCACAGTTTTCCAGTATTGCCATACAAAGGCCTCTGCTCTTAGATCTGTCAACTGGCATAAACAACTCTCAGAAAAAGTTGATGTAAAAAGGATAAAGCACCTAAAAAACCAGTAAGTTATACACACTGCATAAACTAGCCACCTAGCCCCAACTCCCATTCTACTTCTATACATTCCTCATGATATTCAAAGTCTCATGCAAATTTTAAAGTGTGGAATTGTATTGAAAAATATTTAAATGAGTAAGCAGAAAAAAATTAGAAACCATCTTAAAGACACAGTAACATTTTATTGTGAGAACGAATGCATGTTTATATACTGAGTAAGCTGCTCTGTAGTAATAGGACCTCCCAAAAGATGGCACTAAACAACAGCTAGTCAATGTATATCATTTATAATATATATTACCCAAATAACTCAAAGAAATGGAAGATTGGCTCAATTCTGAAATTTTCTGTGGAAAAGCCCAAGTTCTCCTATGTAATTCTGAATAGGCTAAGGAGAAACTGAGAAAGAGCAAGTTCATACAATTTGCCAAAGAAAGGAAATATTGTTTATCAAGGTCTATCTGAAAACACTACATTACATCATAGTAGATAGAGGGTATACCTTTCTTTAAAGACAGTATTTGAGAGTTTGGAGTTGAACATGAACTGTTCTGGTCTTCAGAAGAATTTGAAAGCAATGCATTCTATTTCTGTGTTTTGTCTAAACATAGGAGTGTTGGGCCAGATATTCTGCTCTCATTTACATTGATAACATTTGGAATTACCCCACTAAAGTCAGTGAAGTTGCTCTGAATTTACATGAAACTACTGTGATTATATATTTTCCACAATATGTCAGTATAACTGATTATTTTGATTTTAAAAAAATAGGTATTTATATCTGTTTGATGGCAATAAAGACACATGCCCTTGCTAGTCACATTACCCTTTCAGAGAAGGTGAGGTGAATGTAGTGAGCTCCTTTCAGAACTCTGATTTGGGATGTAACATGTTTGGAGTGAAACTCAAGTTGAGGGACACAAAGATATTGATGAAGAGACAATCTGTGTGATTCATTGCTTTAATGTAAATAATTTCCTGTAATCTCAGTTTTATGATTTAAATCAAATCTTTGCTATAAAGCAGGGAAGGGGAGGGGACACCAAATTTATATGGAGCATAGGCAGTTTGATATTGAAATGAGTGAGATCTTATGAAACGAGGCACAGCTGATGCTTCCTACTAAGTGTCTAATTTCCCTTCCATTATTATAACTCTTCACCTTTCAAAAAGGCTGATTTTTAACCTATGGCTATAGAAAAAAAATGAGGTGTCTTTAATAAAGTGAGTGATTATAATTTACATTAAGAATTCTTTACACCACTGTAGCGCTATTGCACCCGGATACGAATTTGGATTGAGTCAGTGACAATGTGACCACAACTGATAGGTGGAATAAAAGTTGATTTATTATAGAGGTATAGCTCTTACGTCCCTTCGGGAGCTGGGGACCCCACAAACAGCAATGGACAGGGTCCTGGGTGTTGGTTCTGAGGCACCTGCTGCAGCTTCCAAGGTCCACTGGATAAGTCCAATATGCATTAGACATTCCTCCTGAATTTATGCTAGCTGAATGGGGGAAAAGGAGGAGGGGGGCTTACAGAATAACTATGGATTCATTCTCACACTCACATAGCCTAGATTTTTACAACATACCTTACATAATGATGAGGAGGGTTACAGAATAACTAGGGAGACACACACACACACACACACACACACACACACACACACACACATGGACAAGGCACATAGACAGGGGGCTACTCATGCCTCTAGGTGCCTAGCCTATGGCAAGGGCATACAGCAGTCAGAGTGGGGGTGTCATTCACTCAGGCAGGAAAAGTGGTTTTAAACTGGGTGTAATTTGGGTCCTCTTTATGGACTCTTTACATTGTGGGGGTGGTAGAAAGGGGACTCAGGGAAAATGAAAATCAGGCCCAACTAATTCAGTATCCTCATTTGTGTAAAAATTCCACTAAATCTCTTTAGGGCAGGGACTGTCTTTTTGTTCTGAGTTTGGACAGGGGCTAGCACAATGGGGTCCTGGTCCACGTCTGGGGCCTCTAGGTGCTATTCCCATATAAATAAATACAACCTTTGTTATAAATATTGCTTTAGAAAGAGCTCAAATATTAGCAAGAAGATTTTCTGTAGCTAGCTATATCTCTTTTTTGAAACATCAGAAGCAGAGGTAAATTACAAAAGGAACTAAACTGATATTAAAATTGAAGGCTCCAGTCAAAAGCCACCATAACGGACATTTAATTAGGCTTTAGGGAAGCAATGGGACACACGGTGGCTCCTGTGTAGGATAAAAAGAAAGGTAAAAGATTTGCTTCACCTAAATAAAGCAAGAGAACAATCTAATCAAGCTATGCTAAGATATATACATATCTCTATAAATTATGTGGAGATTGGAAAAAAATGAGTGTAAGCAGAATACATGCAAGCAGAATGATTAGCACTGTACCTAAAACATAGTTAGTCTGTTTATACACATTAAAGAACAACACATTTTTGTTCTTCTCTTGGGACAACTGTCTTCTACTATGTGAGAGCCACAGTTGCCAAATGATCCGTGTCATCATCTGAAGGTCTCAGTAATATTTTTATCAACATTTCATCATTAAAAGAACTGGCTGCAGAGAAGTCCCATATTCTTTGCTGAGTAATGCAGATGCAACAGTCAGTCTGACTATTCAAGCACTTTTAAATCATCATTACACAGATGAAATATACTCCAATACTTTGTCATTTGAATTCTCATAACTTTGCAAGGTCTTGCAGCTGTCACAACAGGGTATCTATGCTCTTTTACGAGGCTTTCAATGTATGTGTCATAACACAAGGTGAAAAAAGGCTTCTGATATTTACTGTTTTGTGAAGAGATGAAGCTATCTGGAGTGTCAATCTAGGACCCCAATCCTGCAAGGAGCTCTTTGTACACAGACATCTGTGGTGGTGAGGGGGCACACACAAAGTCCCAATCAAGATAAGGGGGCTTTGTATGGGAATGGACCCATCCGCATAGGTGGAAGGATTGGGACAAGTCCCCTCACACACACCCTATGGCTATGTCTACACTTGAAAAGTTAGGTCGACTTTATGAAGTCGACTTAAAGATGACTTTATTAAGTCAATTTAATAAAAGTAGACAACTTTTCAAGTGTAGATATGGCATCTTTTTGGCCTTAAGTCAACTTAACATTTTAAGTCAACTTTAAAAGGTCCAACTACGCACTACTCCGCGTCTTCACCGGCTTAAGTCGACTTAATAAAGTCGACTTAAGCGCCAGTTTGAATTAAAAATGGTGTTATTAATTCGAACTAACTTTTCCTTAATTCGATTTAAAGAGCAGTTTAAGTTGAATTAAGGAAAGCCCAGTGTAGACGGAGTAAATTAAGTCGACTTAAGCCTCCTTAAGTTGATTTAATTTCTAAGTGTAGAAGTACCCTAGAGATTTATGTTCTTTCAGAGCCCTTTCGTTTTTAAGATAGCTGGTTCTGACACCCAACACAGAACAAGCTGGCATGTTAATTTAGCAGCCACATCACTTATGCTACAATTGTCAGCTGAAACTAAATGAGCTAGTAAAACTTTAAGCTTTCCAAACAAATCTGAAAGAAGCTGGTAATAGTTGCCTGAAACACTCCATCCTTCTAGTAGGTGCTTATGCATCTGGGAAAAGGCTAAATGCAAATTCACTTAGACTAGAGGCTCATCACGGAACCTGTAAGAAAAGTAGGAATAGCTTGCTCTTGACTGAGCAGTTTTGAGATAGAACAGACATGTTTGAAGAGGAAGCTCGAGCTGCACTTTTTATTATTGATAACTTTTTTAATGAGTAAACCCAATCCGCAGAAAGGGAGTGAGGTTTTACTATCCACGGTGTGTGGATTTTGTTTTAGAACAGAGTACACATGAGTCCTACTCAGAGAGCTCTGTTTGGGCTTAGTAGTTTGCCTAGGAGACAGCACTGGGTAGCACACCATATTATCTGGTTACCTCATGAATAACACAACCGATGTCGAGAAAAGGTTTAACAGATATTATTTTTCTACTAATGGATAATTAAGATATCAGGTGAAAGCTAAAAATGTCATGCTGAAAGCTTTAAATGGACTCCACAATGTAAGATTTTACTTTCTAGTCATGACTTTTTTCCATCTGAAATCCATCAAGATATAACTGTAGGGAGGAGTTTCTCCTTCCTTCCAGTGTGACTTCCTGAGTAGCTATCTGTCCCCTGGCTTTCTGCAAGAGATGGGCGATTGGAGGAAGACTGTCTTCTTTACATTCAATCCTGCTCAGTCTCTGTCCTTTGATCCTGGGTAGCTTGACTCTTGAAGGTTTCAATGATACTAGTGAAGTGAAATCTGTCTCAGCTGCATCACTAGACCTGTCCAGCTTAGCAAGTGCTTCTAGAACATTAGAAGAGGCAAATATCATGCAGAAAAGACAACAGTATATATTCACTAGCTTCCCTTTGTGTTAGGCCTTCTATCACAGTTCTAGATGTTCATAAATACTGTGCAAGGATGTGGTATAAGCAAACAGTATGATGGGAATCTGGTTATGAGTACCTCTGTTATCGCACTCTCTTCAGCCCCTAAGCCTGTGGAACTCCATTTCTTACTACTGAAGCTTTTCTGCCACAGCCCAAACAGGCCAGAACTCAGTTGTTAAGTCCTCCTTGAATTTCCCAAACATTCATACAATTTACACATTGCTAAATTAATTGTATCAATTCAGACAATGACCTGAGCATTGAAACCCTCTATTCAATGTGCAGCTACAGTTAAAGCAGCAAACAAGATATTAGGATGCATATGGAATGGGATGGAGCATCATATGGAGATTATAATCCCTTGCTATAAATTGATATGGTGGCCTCAAATGGAAAAGTGCATGCAGTTCTAGTCACTTCAGCTCAAAAAGAACATTACAGAATTAGAAATGGTTTAGAGAAGGACAATGGAATGATTAGAGGTATGGAAAAACTTTCATATGAAGAGAGATTAGAACGACTGGGGTTTATAACTTTAAAAAGGAGTGGAATAAGAGTTGTCATAATAAAAATATATAAAATATATGGTCTAGAGCAATGCGTCCCAAACTTTCCAGACTTTTCCCAGGAGGCTGATTTGTCTTGTGTACCTTGTTACATATCATGTAACTACTCGCTCACAAAATCAGACAAAAATACAATTGTCACAGCACACTGTTACTGAAAAATTGCTTACTTTCTCATTTTTGCCATATAATTATAAAATAAATCATGACCCCCAGGTTGAGGAACACATATAGTATATAGAGCAGTATAAACAAGTCATTGTCTATATTAATTTTAGTTTCTACCGATTTCAACAGTGCTTTCTATGTAGTCTGCTGTAAAACAAGGTGAATATCTAGATGAGTCAATGTATCCCCTAGAAGACCTCTGCATATTCCCAGCAGTATGTATACCCACGTTTGAGACCTACTGGCCTAGAGAAGATAGATCAGGAGCTTCTCTTCACCCTATGTCACAACACAGGAAGAGGATAGTCAATGACATTAAAAGATTTGCCAGAGTAAACAGTATTCAAAATTGATACTAAAATAACTCGTCTGTACAATGTGTAATTAAACTGTGCAACTCATTGTCACAGGTTGTTACTGATACTAAAAACTTCAGCATGATTCAAAAAGGATTGAATATTTATATGAAGGATAATAAGGATGTCCGCAATTGTAATAGTTAATACTAACATACATTTTGGAAGAGAAGAAACTCACTTCAGGATTTAAGTCAATCTCTTACTGCTAAAAATTAGGAGATGTACCATAGGAGGTAGATTCCATACTGCCCTACATGAGGTTTATTGCATCTTCCTCTGTAGTATCTGGTGATGGCTATGGTGAGTGATGAGGTATTGGATCTGATCCAGTATGGTAATGCCTATGTTCTAAATATACTGGTATGAGAATAAAACTCTTCATGGAATCCCTTAAGTGAGTCAGCTATCTCTCCTGGCCCCATGCAAATGTTTGGCATCCAGAGGATATGAGTTGGAGCCTGCCAATGAAGCTTTTAGCTGTCAGGCAAGCCACCAGAAATAGATCAATTTCCTTTCCGTAAAAGGAATTAATTCCCAAGGGGTAAAAAAATATTTCTTACTTTAATAGCTCAAAATAAAAATAAATTTCACTGCGGACAGTTTTGGGGTGTGTATGTGTGGGCTCTGATGCTGTAGAGATGTCACAAAACCAAACACCTCATGCCTTTCTCTTATGCTGTTAAAAATTCGCAAGTGTCAACAAGATAAAGTAGAATGGCTACCAGTTCTTACCTAGTCCTGTCTATACTAGATTTATTAAAGTTCAGTCTATGACAGGGGTTTTTCTTGTTTCTGCTCCTCTCTGTTATTGCCACTAGTGGTTAATCACCTTGGCTTGGTCTTGCCTTCACTTCCAGTCTTGCTACATAAAATTCAGTTCCATTCTCCAACCCTTTCTTTGATCCAATGAACTAAAGACTGGTGTGCTGCAAAATTAATCAATCACATTGGTTTCATGCCAATATGTTTTTTTCTTTTGATGGGTAGATCTTAAATCCGCCACCTAATATATGTTAAGCAATTAAACAAAAGAGAAGCCTTTAATAAACAAGTAAAGAGTCTGAATTAAATAATGGTACAACATTGCATAAAATACAGTATACTAAAGCTGCATGAAACAAGAAGTACTTTATTGGTCAATGTTTCAATTTGAATTCAAGCAATTTCATATTGACGAAACTTCTCTTTCTACAAAATTTTGCGAAATAAAGCTTTACAAAAAAGTTGATGTTGTGTTAAAGGGAAAGAAGAAAAACAGGAGGTAATTTATGAAATTGCAATAAAATGCAAAAAACTTCACATTCTGAAGTTTTAAAATTTCATTGCACATTTTTCATACTGAAGAAAAGATGTACAGTTCCCTATACAACTTGAGACCAGACTAGTAAAACAAGAACATCCAGGGCTTAGTAATGAAGTACAGAGACACACAGAGAGAGGATTTAAATATGAACAGTATTAAATCTTTCACTAGTACCTTGGTGAAGACTTGTAGCACAATATATCCAACTCTGAACTCTTCCTCCACCCATTCAATTCCTGGCAAGAAATGTAGGCATTTAGACTGTGGTCCTTTGCTTGACAACTGCTTAGAAACAAGATGCTGCTCCCAAGATCTTTCAGAGACTGGAATGCTGATCTCTTGTATGACAGCTGTGGCTCTAGCTTTTAAAGAGTCAATTACCCTCTAACGTTACTGCTTTGATTACAAAAATGTGAACGCAATTGCTACAGTTTCATATCTTTTAGAATTAAAACTTTAGAATATCTTAAATAATAGAAACAGTGAAAGGCATTGCTGGCAAAACCCTAGTCAATCTATAGGCATATTTCCCTCCCACATCATTGTAGCCAATGCCTTGGGCAGACAATGTATTACTACTACAGTTTACAGTGGCTGCTGAGTTTATCTCCATGGAGTGAATCTTATGAATGACACTCGGTGTACCATTTTATAAAGCAATCCCCTATCTCCAGGAGAGACTAAGTGACTGGGAGCTTGTCTACACAGTGGAGTAATGTGCTGTATGGGGTTGTGATTTCTAAAGTGCACTGCCATGTTGTACATTATCTGGTTTGTATCCCTGCTGGTGCACTTTAAAGTAAGGGTATTTGAATCAGTATTATGTTGAAGCACACTAGGGAACCTTCAGTGACTACATGGATCAATCATGCATAGCAGGTTAATGCAGTGTGGAAACTATGTGGAAACACATAGAACTCATTACCCCACTGTGTAGACAAGCCCTGAAACTTCCACTCTTTTGGACAGGGATCTCACCTATGACTTTAGTGGAGCTCTGCCAGCATGGATACATTTGCAGGATCACAACTCAAGTCAATAATAATGATAATTTAGCAGGCATTCAACCTGCTCATGAAAGCAATGGAGAAAAATCTGAGTAAGGGATGGATGCAAGTCCAATAATTTGACATTCCCCCCTGTACATCAGGAGATCTGGGCTATATTCCTAACTGTGCCTCTGATCATTGTTTGACTTTAGGCAGGCATGTCACTTAACCTTTCTGTGCCTCAGATTGTTCAGCTGTAAAAATAAGGGTTATAATTAGAGGTGGATGGAAATATTTCCAAGACTTCAGAAATGTTCTCATTCAAAATGGGACAGAAAGTGGAAATTTCAAAAAATTGACAATTTCAAAACATTTCTTTTCACAACTTTTTCAAAATGGAAAGTTTATTGAACTGGTTTTCTGTGAACAGTGATGGTTTTTAGAAATCATTTTCAAAGGAAAAAATGTTTCATCAAAAATTTCCCAACAAGTTCTAGTAATAATACCCGCTTAGCTTTGCCCCCTTTTTTGATATCAGCGTTACCCCTCTGCCAAACAGTAGCAGAATTCCAGGGCTTTGCAGTTTGCTTTCCCCATGGATGACATGTTGGTAACATGGGACCTGTATGTTCCAATCTCACATTGGTGAGGGGAGGGTTAAGGTACTACTTTGGGCCCAAGCGGCTACACCCCCATCTCTGATGTGCATGTTCGCAGTAGAGAAAGCTTTTCAAAGTGAGCAAATCAGCTCAGCCTAAGGATGGACTGCAAGGGAGAGTAGTTGGGAACAGCAGACTGCTGGGAAATTGCAAGGGCTCCACATTGCTAGGATGGAACTTCCTATTGAAGCCACTGGGAGCTGGCTGACCACAAGAGCTGAGGGTGATGATTCCGTGGGATCAGCAGGAAAGAATGTGGAGATGGATTTGTGAGATCCCACATCTAATTCATGATGATTCCTGAAAGACTGGAACAAGAATGAGAAGTGACCCAAGTAGCTTTGGGTGCGTCTACACTTGTAAATTAAGTCGACTTAAGCTTGCTTAAGTTGACTTAATTTACTCTGAATCTACAGTACATTTTGCTTAAGTCAACTTAATTTTCCTTAAGTCAACTTTACTAAACCTGGTTTAAAGTCAAGTTTAGGCTTAAGTCGACTTTCTAAATCGACTTAAGCCAGTGTAGACCTGGAGTAGCCCTAAGTTGACTCTAAGTCGACTTAGGGCTCTCCAGGACTCCTCCACTGCCCTCCCTCCGGGGGGGGGGACACAGGGGGAGCCTGGCATGCTCCCCCAAAGGAAAGGCAGAGCCCTGCCCACCCTGCCCCTATGCCTTGCCAGTGTCCCTGTCCCCCTTTGCCCCATTGTACCCAAGCACAATGGGGCAAAGGCTGAGCCCCCTGGCAATTGGCCAGGGGTGCCCCCCCTGCCACCATGGACCTCTCCCAGGTCCACCTAGCCCCTAGAAGTCAACCTAGGCATCCAGTGTGGATGCTCTAGGTCGACTTTGTAAGTTCCCCCCTAAGTCGATTTAATTTTATAGTGCGGACATGTTAAGTTGACTTAGCTAAAGTCGACCTAAATTAACAAGTGTAGATATAGCCATTCTAAGGGATATCAAACCCTGGGCTACCGTTTCAAAGGGCACTGAGTCAGAGTGGGATAGACTTTCTCTACCCTTCACCTGCCCATGACTTTCACCAATAGGTGATGCTATCTCAGAACTGTATTCACTAAGCAGAGCAGCCTTTGGACTCATGGGCAGGCCACATTACCTTGAGCTGTAATGGCCAGATAAACCAGCCCTTGGATTTTCACCCAGTAGGCATCACTCCTTGGAGTACGAACACTAGGTGGTACTGCTGATCCAGCACCCCGACACTACCCTAAGTGTAACTTGCTTTCTTTACACACATCAGTTCTGACGTGAAATCACCAAACAGCTTCTTCCAGGAATCTTAGTCTAGCACCAAAGACTCAGAGAGCAACTCTGACTCAAGAACGGACTCTAATCAGAGACCAAAATAGAGGGCAAATTCTTCTCCTGTTTATGTAACTCTCCCTTACCCTAAGCTTCCTCTGTACAAAAGTCTTGCACAATTCCAAAACATAGGCAAAAATTTGCTCTATATGTTACTGACACTATGAACTTGGATGACTGAGTTAACAATGCCACTTGGTGACTTACTGACTTCTGACAATGCTAACCTTTGTGAAGGGATTTGAAATCCTGAAGTGTTGTTGCTATAGCACTGTGCATGTTTCATGTAATAAAGATTCAAATCGTAAATCTTTAATCACTTTTACTGAAGTTGTGAAAAAAATAATGGTTTTCGTACTGATCTTGCTACCTTGTACCACGGGTTTCAATGCAGTATCACTGCTGTTTACCAGCTCTTTATTCACCTAATGTATATTGTCTAAAATGCTGGTGAACTTGCTGAGGCAGGCACTGTCTCCATGTGACTTTTTTGTAGAGTACCTCATACAAAGGGGCTACTGAGGTGGAAATACTCAAGCAGTACTAGATAGAGAACCTCATCCTGCAAGGGGCACCAGATAAGAGTATATTCTTAAGAAATGATGGCTGCGTACAGCATGTCTACTATGTACCCCAAACTGTCTGTTTCAAGGTATTAAAATATCTAGATCTTTCTACATTTATTTGTTCCAGGAAATCTATATTAATTTTTTCCCTTAAAATATTTATCACATCCTTTAGTGGATTTTTTTTATGTTTATATTCATTCATTATACATGTGGTTAAATGATGCATTAAACTATTGGCAGAAACAGTATGCTGCAATGTTGTCTAATAATAAAGCAGCATGAAACCAACCATTTGCTGGAAAATTTGCTAATGATTTTCAGGTTGGCCAAAAGTTTACTTTCAATGGGGGGAGAAGGGAATCTAGGCTTTATACATGAATTGACTGGAGCGAAATCTGCTTTAACCTAGTAAAGGAAAATGACATCTACAGCTAGAGGGCCCTAAAATTAATGATACAAAACAGTTTCCTCCTTTCTAAACTGGAACATATAAGAGATGCTGACTGTAAAGATTAGTTGAAATGGCAATGCCCAAAAGTAAAGTTTCTGTAGAAGTCAAGTCTCAACTTTTTATTTTTGATTCCTGAAGAAAACTTTGGACTCAAAACAGGATGTACACCAGACTCTCAAAAATCCTGACACCAGCATCTGTATTAAGAACAAAATTTACCAAAGAAAGAGGAAACCCTTTTTTGTTTTCACTGAGACAAAATTTGGGAATATTTTGAGTCTTAAATACATGCTGCATGCAAAAAAAGGACTTTTCTTTTAATATAACAAAAAGGGTGTTGGTGAGTTGTGTTTTACATTTGGATTTTTTAGATTGTTTTAAAATGTGATGGATATTAGAAGTTCACTTAATTCATGACTATTTCAAATTGCATTAGTTACAGATTTTGTTTGGCTTCCAGTTTGCCAGAAGGGAATGGAAGCGTATGCTCCAGCCAGGGAATGTTGCTATCCACTGAAAAATATGTTTGGATGGAGGAGGTCCTTTTCATGGATGGGTTGTGGCTTTTGGCAGTGCAGGAGGCAGGAAGCAGTTTCCATAACTACTATATATTTTTTTAAAAAATAAAGCTTCTTTAAGTTCCTTTTAACATACATGTTTTTATTACCAGTTCTGATGGAACCAATTAGTTCAATAGAGTAGGTGATAGCACACTCTATGTGGTCTCCTTCAGGTGCTGGTACACTAAAGATACCGTTCTTAGTGCTATATTCTAGCCTGGGCTTGCACAGTACATAGAAGAGGAAAGGGTGTAGTCAGCCACAGAGCAAGCACAAGCAGCTTTGCGTGGGATGTGAGTACTTGGCCAGACTCATTCCATAGTGGTGACTTGTGCTAGGAGATTATTTTTAAAGCGTAAGGGTAGGATTTCCAAAAGCAATTAGCCATCAATACTCTAGGCATATACACACATAATTAAATACAGTCAGATGATAGAGCCCAAACTAAACAACAAATACCATCAGAGCAGGCTAACGCACCAAACTGAACAGCAATGCATATGTTGCCCTCAGCATTACACAAGCTACTGTCATTAGCAATGCACAATTGGCAACCGCTGAAAGAAGCAGAAAAGAACAATGCAGAGAACGTGGAACCAGGTCACTACTAGAAAGCCTGGCATTTGCTGGCAGGATTACATGTGACCAGGATGCAATGGCCAATGTCTGTATTTTTGTGCATCTAATCTAGCACAGTGTCCATCACCATAGTATCTGAGCATTTCCGCTTCCTCTCACCATGCAGGCTGTTGCAGGCCTAGGCAGACATTCTGTAAGGGGTCAGTGTGTATTTATGAGGTACATTGTTTATTTCAACCTTCTTTGAAACAAAGTTGATAAATTGCATTACCTCAGAAACAGTGAGATCTGAAACCATGAAGACCCCTACAAACCACTTCAAAGAACTATGGTTTCCCAAAGCATTCTTCATCTACCCCACCACCATGTCTTAAATTCTTATAGGACTGAGAATTTGTAGGAACAACGTATAGAGAAAACAATTCACTGAGATAGTTTCATTCGTATAGTCTATTTTCAAAGTCAAGCCATAGTATTTTTAATGTCCCTACTGCTATAAGAAGAAAGTAATCCACAAAGTGCTCCTTATTTCCCCTTAGCTATCATCTCCTCTTCTCCTGTTCCAGAATTTCCCTGAGTTCACCTATTTCAGGTCCATAGTAGTCAGCAGAAAGAGGCTCATAGAGGAAACCTGGTGGAATGTGACTGTTCAGAAGAACAGTTTTGTATTAGAATTTTTTTAGGACATCACATAATTCTCCTCATGACTACTGCTAGTGAGCATGTTTCCTGTATACATTTTGTTCTTATATAAACCACTTCTGAAATCATCTGCAAGACCTTCTCCTCATTAAAATCATCTGATGAGCCCTACAAGATTTCAGACAGCCCATGTTTGCTAATTAAAGCATGAGGCCTGCTGCCCAGAGGAAAGTAGAGTGCCATGAAGGGAGCATTTGACCCTACGCTATGAAGAAGCTTTTACCTGGCTCCTGCTTAAACATGCTCTGGCTAGGTTGCAGTATCATCTATGGACATCAGTGTTTCCAAGTAGGAGTCTGTTCTTCTATCTGACCACATATATTGGCTGAGCCCAACTTTTTAGGGTAATTTGAAATCATAAAACCACAAGGTTAGAAGGGACCACAGGGGTCATCAAGTCCAACTCCCTGCCAAGATACAGGCTTTGTTGTGTCTAAATCATCCATCCAAGACAGATGATTATCTAGTTTCTTTCCGAGAAGCTCCAGTGAAGGAAGCTTCATAATTTCCATAGGCAGTCTGTTTCATTGTCTTACTCTTCTTAGAGTTAGGCAAGTTTTTTGAGAGTGACAGAGGTCCACTGCAAACCACCACCATCTTCTGTCCCTCCCTGGACCAAAAAAAGTACACCAGTACCCAGAAACTTGCCATCACCCATGATTTATTTACAACATCTATCTTAAGCCCCCCACCCCCACATATTGCCCTACTTAGACCAACCCCCACAGGGACCATTCAGGATCAAAGAAAGAGACAAACCTTCCTTAGAGACCTCAAATGCTTCTGGCCTGGCTTATAAGCCTTCCAGGGCTTCTTTGACAGCTGCTGCTCATGGGCTCATTACTCCCCAGAGAAGCTGTTCAATCTGCACCCCTGTCCAGCTGCCTCCCCTCAGGCAATCAGACTTAGCCCAGCTATCAGCTCTGCTGCCCTTCTACTAGTTAGACTAGTGTGGCAGCGAGCTGACAAGGGGGTTCACCCTTCCAGCAGCCCATCACAGTGAGATTTAATCTACATCTGCTGTGCTGTAGTTTGAACCCAGTGCCTCTTGTCCTGCCCTCTGTGGCAAGAATAAACAACTTTTCTCTATCTTTTTTATGGCAGCCTTTCAAATATTTGAAGACTGCTATAATGTTTCCCCTTAATCTCCTCTTTTCCAAACTAAACATACCCAGTTCCGTCAGCCTTTGCTCATATGGCTTGCATTCCATCCCATGTATCATCTTTGTCACTCGCCTCTGGATCCTTTCCAGTTTCTCTACATCCTTTCTATACATTGGTGACCAAAATTGGACACAGTATTCCAGCTGAGGCCTAACAACCACTGACTAGCGTGAGACTCATTTTTTGCATGCTATGTTTCTGTTAATGCAACCTAAAATTGCATTTGCTCTTTTTGCAACAGCATCACACTGTTGACTCACACTGAGGTTGTGATCCACCACAATGTCCAGATCCTTCTCAGCAGTTCTGCTCTCAAGCCAGTTATCTCCTATTCTTGTATCTGTGCATTTGGTTGGGGTTTTCTTCACTAAGTGTAGAACCTTATGTTTGTCTTTGTTGAATTTTATTTTGTTGCCTATAGCCCAGTGCTCCAATTTATGGAGCTCCCTTTGAATTTTAGCTCTATCCTCCAAAACTGTTGCATCCACCCAGTGTTGTCAGCTGCAAATTTGATCAGTATGCACTCTATTCTTACATCCAAGTCATTAATAAAGATGTTAAATTACAACCAGATAAAGAATGTAGTCCTGTGGAAACCCACTCAAGACCTCTTTCCAATCTGACATAATTCCATTAATAGTTACTCATTGTTTGTGGTTATGTAACCAGTTATGAAGTCATTTAATAGTAGTTCTGCTGAATCTGCATTTCTCCAGCTTGCTTATGAGTCTGTTATGTGGGACTGTGTCAAAGCCTTGCTGAAGTCCAGGTATGTAATGTCCACCACATTCTCCCTATCCACCAATCCAGTTACCTGTTCAAAGAAGGAAATCAAGCTGGTTTGACATAATATATTCTTAGTAAATCCATGCTGGTCGCTAGTGATTATGCTTCCATTCTCCAGATAGTTACAAATTGTAAGTTTGATACATTGCTCTAATAGTTTCCCAGGAATCACGGTCCAGCTGACTGGTCTATGTTTCCTGGTTCCCCCTTTTCCCTTTGCTTAAAGATGGGCTCTGTGTTAACCTATTTCCAGTTTTCCTGGACTTCTCCTGTCATTCATGAGTTTGCAAATATTATCACCAGTGATACCACGAGTTCTTCAACTAACCCCTTCAGCACTCTAGGGTGAATAGTATCAGGCCCCACTGACTTTGCTTCATTCAAATTAGTCAGAAGATTTCTGACATGGTCTTTACTTATCCTGATCTGCATCTTTTCCCTTATATTGTCTATTATAATGTCAGCTTCTTTTTTGTGACAAGACTGAAGTAAAGCATTGAGCAGTTGCCTTCCTTGCATCTTCCATTACCAGCTCAACTTCTCCATTGAGCAGCAGACCCACATCATCCCTGATGTTTCTTTTTTGTCTTACATAATTTGTAGATCCCTTTCTTGTTGTCTCTAACATTTCTTACCAGCTGTAAATCATTCCTTGCCTTGGCTTTCTTGATTTTTGTCCTTACACTCATGTGCTAGTCCCATGTATATTTCTTTGGTGACATGGCCCCCCTTCCATACCAATTTGACTTATAGCTAGAAAGCACCTTGTACAGGCTTCCCAGCTCTCCATTGCATAGAACTACCTTGATTTTGAGCCTTTAATATTACATAATTTAGGAACTGCCAGCCCTCTTTGACTCCTTTTCTTCCTAATTGTTCTTTCCGTGGGACCTTGCCCACTACTCCTCTGCGTTCTTTGAAATGTGCCTTTTTGAGGTCCAGTGTCCTTGTTTTGCTGTTCATATGTCTTTGTTTCCATAGGACCTTGAAGTCTATCAGATCATGATCACTCCTCCCAAGGTCCTGACCACCTTTATGTTTGCAACTGATTCATCCCTGCTGGTCAACAGCAGATTCACACTTGATGCCCCCCCTCATTGTTTCCTGAATGGTATGAATCAGAAAAGTTGCCCCTTACACATGCTAAGAACTTGCAGGACATATGGTTTGTTGTTATAGTCTTCCAACAGATTAGCTGAGAAGTTAAAATTAATATTAGCTCATGTGTGTTAGCTAATTTTGGTACCTGCTTATAGCATGCCACATCCACTTTCTATTCTTGATTAGGTGGTCTATAATAGTCCCCCACCCCATAATATTGCTACTGTTCTTTTCCCCTTTTATACTCAGCTAGAGATTCGCAGTAGACTGCTACTCACTTCCTCTTGGCCCTTGGAGCAAATGGTATGCGTCTCTTTAAAGCATAGAAAAAAACCACAAGCCTGCAGAAACGTAGGGTACAGTGGGTGTTTTCACACATGCCGTAACATATAGAATACCTCCGTCTATACAATAGTAATGTTTCTGACACCTACCTTTTGTAAGTAATTCCCTTATGTTTATCCCATTGTATGTTTTGGTGCACAAGTGTGTGAAATTGAGGCCTGAGTGGGGCTCATGTGGACCATATATGCTATGTTCCTTTCCCCTCCATCCAGTATGTTTAGGGGCATAACACAGCACAAAGGGGAGGTGTTGAGTGGCACCCATAATTTGTGTTATGCTCCCAGGGATAAATAACTTAATTTATGTGGAAAAGTGCATAGAAGTTAGCACGGTAGCACTGGATATTAAACTTCTTCTTATGCATTTCAGATGTGATGAACCATGTCTTCAAGTGTTAATTGTTAGTTTTTGGACACACTGCTACTGGTGCAAGTTTTTCTTTCAGGTTAGGAGGAAACAATGTGCAACTGTTTTTCTTTTATTCCACAGACAGGTAAGCACTCTCCAGGAAGGATCTTGTTATCCAGAAACCAGAATAGATTGGAGAAAAATAAGCAGGGGCGGAATAGATTGGAGAAAAATAAGCAGGGGCGATGAGTAAAGCACAGTGAGGCTGAGCAGACATAGGCATATGCACAGCATGTCTGGATCAGACCTTAAAACTTATATATCACCTTCTTGTTTAGGTGCCCTGCCACAGCCCCATGAACCTTAGCTGATTGGCTTCTATTAGTCTTGTAGTTTAGTAATAGTGCTAGGGTGACCAGACAACAAGTGGGAAAAAATCAGCACCTTGTGGCTGTCCTTTCCTCCCTCAGGTTATGTCTACACTGGGTAATTTAAGTCGACTTTAACTAAGTCGACTTAGTGCGTCTCCACTTAAAACTAAAGTCGACTTAAAGGGGAACTTAAAAAGTTGACCTAGAGCGTCCACACTGGATGCCTAGGTTGACTTTGTGGGGCTTAGGGGGACCTAGGGCAGGTCCACAGGGGTGGGGGGGCACCCCTTGCCCAATGCCAGGGGGCTCAGCCTTTGCCCCATTGTACCTAGGGCAAAGGGAGACAGGGACCCTGGCAGGGCATAGGGGTAGGGTGGGCAGACTCTGCCTGGCAGGGAGGGCATTGGTGTAGCCCTGGGGTAGCTCTAAGTCGACTTAGGGCTAGCCCCATGGTTACACTGGCTTAAGTCGACTCTAGGGAGTCAATTTAAACCTTAGGTCTACGAGAAAGGAGGTTTAATAAAGTCGACTTAATTTTAATTATGTCAACTTTATTTTCCTTAAGTCGACTTAAGCAAGCTACTTAAGTTGACTTAAGGAAACTGTAGTGTAGACGCAGGGTAAATTAAGTGGACTTAATTTACCAGTGTAGACGCAGCCTCAGCGCTTCACGGTGGCCCCCTCTCCTGTTGGCTATGTCTACACTTGGCCGAATAAGTCGACTTAGCATGTCTACACTCAAAGATTAAGTCAACTTAAAGGGGACCCTGCCAAATCGACTTAGAGCGTCCACACTGGATGCCTAAGTCGACTTCTAGGGGCTAGGTGGACCTGGGACTGGTCCATGGTGACAGGGGGGGGTCACCCCTTGCCAATTGCCAAGGGGCTCAGCATTTTCCCCATTGTACTTGGGTACAATGGGCGCTAAGCAGGACAGGGACACTGGCAGGGCATAGGAGCAGGGTGGGCAGGGCTGTTTCCTGCCCTCTGGTGGGGTGGGGGGGCATGGCAGGCTCTGCCTGTGCCAACCACCCTGGCAGGGAAGGCAGTGGGGGGAGCCCTGGAGCTCTTTAAGTCAATTTAGGGCTAATCTGTGTCCACACTGGCTAAATCGACTTAATAAAGTCGACTTAGCCAGTAAAGTCGACTTTAAACGAGGTTTTATAAAGTCGACTTTCAATTTCATAGAATCATAGAATCATAGAATAATAGGGTTGGAAGGGACCTCACGAGGTCATCTAGTCCAACCCCCTGCTAAAAAGCAGGACCACTCCCCCTAAATTATCCCAGCCAGAGTTTGTCTAACCGAGCCTTAAAAATCTCCAAAGATGAAGATTCTACCACCTCCCTAGATAGCCCATTCCAATGCTTCACCACCCTCCTAGTGAGAAAGTTTTTCCTAATATCCAACCTTGACCTCCCCAGCTGTAATTTGAAACCATTGCTCCTTGTTCTGTCCTCTGTTACCCTCGAGAACAGCCTAGCTCCCTCCTCTTTGGAGCAACCCTTCAAGTAGTTGAAGGTTGCTATCAAATCTCCCCTCAGTCTTCTCTTCTGTAGACTAAATAAGCCTAGTTCCTTCAGTCTCTCCTCATAAGTCATGTGCCCCAGCCCCCTAATCATTTTTGTTGCCTTCCGCTGGTCTCTTTCTAATTTGTCCACATCCTTTCTGTAGTGGGGAGCCCAAAACTGGACACAGTACTCCAGATGCGGCCTGACCAGTGTCAAATAGAGGGGAATTATCACATCCCTCGATCTGCTGGCAATACTCCTACTGATGCAGCCTAATATGCCATTGGCCTTTTTGGCAACAAGGGCACACTGTTGGCTCATATTCATCTTCCCGTCCACCATAACTCCCAGGTCCTTTTTCTACAGCGCTGCTACTTAGCTGATCAGTCCCCAGCCTGTAGCAATGCATGGGATAAATTTCCTTAAGTCCACTTAAGCAGCAGTTTAAGTCGACTTAATTTGAAAGTGTAGATGCACCCGTTGGCACCTCGTGCCCGCAGCTCCCTAGCCTGGCTCCTCCTCCCCACCCTGACCCCTCACGGTACCCATGGTTCTCCCCACCTCCTAGCACCTTGCAGTGCCTGCAACTCTCTGGCTTGGCTCTCCTTCACCCACCAGCACCTCCTGTTGCCTACGGCTCTCCCCTTTCCCTTGCACTTCGCGATGCCCCCCTGGCACCTTGCGCCTTCAGCTCCATGGCTTTGCTTGTCCCTCCAGGCATCTTGCAGTGTCTGGCTCCCCTTTCCCTTCCTGGCACCTCATGGTGCTTGCAGGTCCCCGGCCCAGATTCTCCCCATTCTCCCCCGGCACCTCACACCCATGGCTCCCCCCAGCAATTCGTGGTGCCTGGCTAACCCTCCCCCCCGGCACCTCATGGCTGCAGCTCTCCCCTCCGCCAGCACCTCGAGGCACTCAGCTGCCTCGCCCCTGGCACCTCACACCTGTGATGCCCTTGCCCAGCCTGGTTCCTCCCCAGCACCTCATGCTCTACTTCCACTTCCTCCCCTCCCCCTCCGCCATACTCATCACAGTCGAGGCACAGCCAGCAGTGGCGTTTTACAGTTCCTGCCCTGCACAGCCGAGGCACATGTCTAGGCTGTGTAGCAGGAGATTTAAAATGGCGCCAGACCTGTCCCAGCTCCTACCTGTGTTAGGAGCTGGGAAATATGGGAAAATTCGACCTTTTTAAAGAAAAAGTTGGAACACGGGGACAAGGGCTGAAATATGGGACTGTCCCTTTAAAAATGGGATGAATGGTCATCCTAAGTAGTGCTATTAATAATATAGTGAGTTGTTGTCTACAGTCATTCATGTGTTAATGAGGTCACTGCAGCTTTATGGTGCTGTTGCTACAGAAAATATCAATTAAAGGTGTTATTTTCATTTCACTTTATTGGGGTAACCAAAAGAAAACAAAGCATTGGAATGTTAAAAAAATGCTCTGGCCCCAGTGAAACAAACAAGTCATTTGTTTCTCTTCCTTGTTTCTGAAGTTGTGGAAAATAATACATTTTTTTCCTTTGATTTATGTTACAATTATTTTTCCAGACGTAGCCTGACCCCATCTTTTAGAATGTCCTTAATATTATAAATTACTCTAAATTTGGCATAAGGAGAATGAGTTTATAATATATACAATATGTCTGGGTTTTTCCTGTTTAATTGTGAAGCTGTTTTAGCATCTTATCATTTATCTAAATTAGTTGCTATATTTTGAGGTTTCCAAAAGTTCAAACCTTCCTCCTCCCCCCCCCCCCCAAAACCCAACCCCCACAGTTTGGCCTGACTAGTAAAATTTGATCAAATCCCATTGATGGACCCCCCTTAGATGAGACCATTGGGAATAGAGTCTTCTCTCATCATATGCAATTATTTATGGTTTCAGAAGAGGTGAAATGTCACATTGGGAAGAGATGGAAAATGCATTAAAGGAGAATGAGTTCATCTCCTTTGTACAGGATGGGCTCTCTTCATTGTAATGGGATGATGATAGAGTGGGATATTTGAGAAAGTTTGCATTGCTGTTCCTGCTGTCCAATTTGCGTATGAATGACTTGCTGTTCCCAGTAATGACTTTCCCTTAACCATCACAAATACTTTCAACTGGAAATGAATATGGAAGTTTGGGAAACACAGAGCAGGCCCTATCAAACTAAAGCCACTGGCTTGGTGATTGCCATTCATTTTTCAGGCATAAATATTTAATCAATGCTAAATGATCAATGAAACATTGGTATTTGCAGCTCCATCCCCCAGACACTGGCAGATAGCATAGGACGTGGGAGAAAGGCAGAAAGTAGCCTGTTATTGGTGAGGCCCCAGTGGCAGATTACTAATTCTCTGAAGCTCATGATGCAGGGCAGATGATAAAAATCATCATCTAGCGCAGGGTTTGCAATATACTCACAGTAGCTACTGTTGGTATAGTAAGTATGATAACCTAACCAATAGTCTTATAGCACCCATATCTCAGTTTAGATCTGTTAAATTATGTATTACATCTTGTGAAACTATTTCTATATTTCTCTTTTCGCACTATTATTTTTCAAAACTAGGCATACTGACAGCTCTAGGCTGGATTCTCACAAGCAGGCACAATGGCGAGCCCCTTCGGTTTAAATGAGAACCAAGTAGGGTTGCCACCCAGCCAGATTTTACCTGGACAGAGGTGTCCAGGTGCCATTTAGGTTTGCCAAGTGCCTAGTTTTTTTTACCAGAAAGTCTGGTCCTGAACACAGGACCTGATAGTGTTTGAGGAGATGTACTGATCAGACAACACAAGCCTGATTACTAAGGAGTCAGGGGGGCGTTATTAACTGAGTCATTAACCCGCGCCAGTCCCTGCCCAGCCAGCACTGCCTCCTATCTGCTGGCATGTGTCTTGTCAGGTTACGCAGCTCCAGTCCCAGACCCAGAATAGAGGGAGCTCAGTTGGGGTGGGGAAGGAGATGGAGATGATTCAGCAAGTAAGGGGAAGGGGTGGGGAGAGGAGCGAGTGATGGGGGTGGGACCATGGGGGAAGACCAGGAGAAGAAGGCAGGGCCGTGAGGGAAGAAGTGGAAAAGGGTGGGGCCTGGAGAAGAGGCAGAGCAAGGATGCTGCAAAATCTAAAGTGCATAGGAATGTTATAATCATTTAAAAATTAAAAAAAAATAAAAACCCACACATGAATATAGATAGATGTGTCAGCAGGACCCTCAGAAGTTGGAAATAGTTTTAGGGAAAGAGAACCAAACTAATTTAATTTCACCGTAGGAAATGTAGTAAACAAGGATACAGCAGAAAAAGTGAGTTTTTAAAAAAATATAAAAAATATTTCATTTTTAATAAATAGCAACACAGCTGTTGTTTTTTTAAAAAATAATTTTAGCTTGAAGTGTCCCTTTAAAGGCGACGACTAGCCTATATTCTATTAAGAATGTGTTTTGCTTTTTTTAATCATTGGAGAGTGCCACGCCATCCCACCTCACCTTCCTCTAATCACAGAGTTACTGCTGTTTTCTTTTCTTTGTTACATATACAATTCCATCTCCTCCATGCATACCTTATATGTCCCTATTACTCGTTTTGACAGTTAGTTTAATATTTTAACTAATCTTAGTCTGGTTTATAGAAATGCAGCCTAAATTGCTTATTATGTGTCTGATTCTGTATGACAAGTCATTGGCCCTACTCCTGAAATGTGATGTTCAGAGACTGATTCCTATACACACATGAAATCTGTGAGGCACCAATAGGGATCTGTGGGTGCAGTCATCTATCTGCATTCTCATATTTAAGGATTAGAGCAACTGGGAACTTTGTGACTGTGAACAAACAGAGAAATTTCCATTTGCCACAGAACACACAAAAACCACCATGGAAGACTCCAAGACCAACAAGTGAAATGTATGATGTTTACATGTAGAAGAAATGTATGCCTTGTTTTCTGGATAAGGGCAACCTCTTTCGGCTTGCACTTCCTTTGGGATACAAGTAGAAAATAACAGCCCACAGATGTACCATACAGAATGAATATTTGAACCTCTGATATCGTTTACATTTATTTCTTTCACTGAAACCACAGAATCAAGTGTTTTAAAATTACAGCTGGTAAATTATACATGGGAAATAGTACATCGGCAAAGTATTGTCAGGATACCCTACATACAATGACGTTCAAACAGATTTAGTCTGTATTACGGATTATTTTATGATGTCAACTGACTGATGTGGTAGTACTCTATTTTGTTAATTCACTTTTAGTCATTTATCAGAACAAAAATAAATTTTAGTAACATATCTTTTAGTTTCCCAAAAAGTACTGGTATTTCAGCAACACATTACATAATACCTTACCAAAACATGTGGCTCCCAGTATAGTTTATAAAGAGGTATGAAAAATAAACTAAAGAAAATAATTTTGTATTTTTCCCCTAGTCTTCCCTACAATACCTCTCACTTCGGTCCTATCTGACTTTATGTACACGACATTGTGGTAGAATTGAACTGGATTATTAAACCACTGTACAAAAACATATAGGATTCAGCAGATTTGCTATGCCTTGTGAGACATTGGCAATGTACTTGGCTTTCCCTAACTAATGCTTCAGTGATGAAGTGTTCACTGCATACTACATCACATATCATGTCAAATTGTGTAAACCAGTTTATTATACATTGAGACAAATTTTGCACCTAGTTACAATAATATGAACCCAGTGAAGTCAAATCATTTCATGAAGTTACTCTAGATTTACACTGTGTAACAAACCAGAGTTTGGCCCTGTATATGTGAGTATACTGGAGACCCACATTCACATCCATAAATACAATATGTATTCTTATATAGACAGAATTAATCTATACATATACCTAATGGTTCAACTTTGGATATATAAGGTTTCAGATGATACATGTAGAAATTTTTTAATGTCCTGACAGCTATTGTAAATATCTAAGTAAGGGGAAACAACCATGTGGTTTTTTGTTTTTGACATGTAACACCGCAGAAGATAAAGCAGGACAATACATCTGTTAAGATAGTCAGGAGAAATACTGAACATCAGGAAACAAGGTCTCATTTCATTCACCTGGAAAATTGGCATTCTAGTTGGCTTTTTCCAAGGCTTTTGTGTCACCATTGAAAACCTACATTTGCAAACAATTGATCCAGATCCTGGAGCTACATCAATCAACTCCAGCTGAAGATCTGTCACTGACCATTTTTCTCATGCTAAGAACCACTACAGGTGTACATATTAAAAACAGAAATAGCTGAAGGGACAGTCAATGGAGCTGACTAGCATTAACATTAGCAAGCATTTGCAGAGTTACTGATAAATGTGTAAAGTTCCAAATTAGCGAATCAGCCTTATAAATAAGCCAATATTCTGTGCGCTCACATAGATGGTCACAACAAGCAACCAACCATGCTCCGGGGAATGCTCCTAGTGACATGTATTTATGCAGAGACATATGTTGGCAAATATTTACAAATTACGCACGATCTCAGGGATGTGCCAAAAATGAATTCCGTTTTGGCTACAGTCTTCACTTAGAGTAATAGATTTTGGACATACCAATATAACAAAGTTATCCTACCATTTCTCTATCATTTTTTGTATCAGTTTTAATAGGAGGGGAATGATTTGCCTAAACAGATTGCTCATTAGGACAAAATGACTGATTATCCTTCCTCACAAGGGTCTGATTCAAGATCCCCTGAAGTCAAGGAACAAGCTTCCATTGATATCAATGGGCTTTGGATCAGGTCCTAAGTGAGGGACCTCACTACATACTATAAGTGATACATACTATATATCTGAGTACACACTCTATAAATGATACACAGCTGAATAATTTGGACCAAGTTGTGTGCTTTGTGTAGTACTGGCATTAAGCTGATGTGATCAGAATGTTATTTTGCATCATTAAATAAATGATGGTAGAAACATTGTAAGTTTGCTTATGCTGAAAATTTCTCCTCAAATAGGGCCAATCCAGCTTCTATTGACTTTACCAGGAGTTGAAACAGATAAACAGTGGAAAACAAAGAGGGCTCATAGTAATTTCTATAGACATGCTATAGGCTTTTTGGCAAATACACATTTGGATCATTTTTGCGTGTCTTTACGCTGTCCAATATAGCGTGCATGACTAGAAAATAATTAAACGAAAACACAACAAACGTTTCTAGTTGGCTTTTCATTATACCTAACAAGTGGAAGTGGCCTGAACTATTAGTGCTGATGTGATTGGAAAAATAGCATGTCACTGAATAATCACTGCAAATCAAATCCTACAATATTTTGGAAAGATTTTCTAAAAGGCACAAAGGAAGAACTTTTCATAGCGTTCCCAATAATGTACAAGAGGCTGCCTAGTTGAAATGCTCACATACCATCTTGACAACTGTGAGACAAATCTCACTCTTGGAAGCACATTCTTAACTCCCATTCATTACGGACCTCCTCCACTGAATTAAATGGCAAAACTTCCATTGACTTAAATTATAAATGATTGAGGCCTCGAATGAGATCTGCATACATGTGTCAAACAAGAATCTGGCACTTGTGATTCAGTGTTTTTTAGGTCAACAGTCTCTACAATTGTTGCGAGACTTTAGAAGCATATAAAGTATATCAAAGAGCTTTGTGCATGATGTGTCACAAAACCTAAATTCATAATCTCTCTTGGAAAGGAAAAGCCTGGTAGCTGAAAATGAATATACCTATATACAGTATGTGTGCGCATGTGTCTATTCACACCTATTTCATGCAGAAAATTTTCTTAAAACATAACAGAACAAACAAAACTCAAAAAGCCACCAGTGCTGTACATCATGTAAACTCACAAAGTAACCTTTTCCACACAAAGCATAAATTAAAAAAAAGAAAGAAAGAAAAGAAAAGATGATAGTAAAACATTTTAAATATAGAATTTGCACAATTGGTAATTTTGTTAAATAAGAATAAATAAATTCATTACATCCATTCACATACAAGTTGTAAAAAAACCCCCAATAAATTATTTATTTTCAGTGCTGTGTTGCTTTTTTTACATTTGTTATTAATCCCAAGATTCCCCCCCACTCCCACCCCCTGTGATAAAACTGTTTCCACAAGAAGGCAACTAAGTTGAATTTCTTGAACATAGTCAGACCAAACGTGATAATCTTTGTCATAGTGAGAATAATTATTTTAAGGTGTCTTATTTTAGTGTATGACACACCAAGAAGTAGCAATGTTAGTGGAAGACAATGGAGCTACATCCTATTACATCAGCTGTGAATTTAGTATTGGAGATGCTAAAGGAGATTTCATCTATGTTTTATTTCTATTACTCTTAGTAGCCCAATTTTATGTATCTGACTATACTGCTAAGGTGCTATGTGAGTTAGAAAAGCTAATTTTAGTTAAAAGGATGGTTGACTGTGAAAGGCAAATATTCACTAAGGTGGTTTGTTCTGATATCGACTTATTACACAAAAATGTTAGGAAAAGTACATATTTGATTTAAGAATGTTTTAAATTTAGACTCCTTTGTGGTTTCATTTTCTGGAATTTGTATAACATCCAAAAAAGTTTCCTTATTCCTGTTTGATGTATGTGAAATATGATTTAAACACAATGGTTTGCACATTCTCCTTAACAAACTAGACGGAGCTACTATAATGTGGGTGCATAACTGGTTGGATAATAGCTTCCAGAGAGTAGTTACCAATGGTTCACTGCCATGCCGATGGGGCATAACAAGCAGGGTACCACAGAGATCAGTTCTGGACCCACTTCTGTTCAATATTTTCATCAATGATTTAGATAATTGCATAGAGAGTACACTTATAAAGTTTACCGATGATACCAAGCTGGAGGGGTTGCAAGTGCGTTGGAGGATAGGATCACACTTCAAAAGGATTTGGACAAACTGGTGAAATGGTCTGAGGTAAATAGCATGAAATTCAACAAAGACAAATGCAAAGTATTCCACTCCAGGAAGAACAACCAAATGCACACATACAAAATAGGCAATGACTGCCTAGGAAGGAGTACTGTGGAAAGGGATCTGGATGTCAGTGGACCACAAGCTAAATATGAGTCAACAGTGTAACGCTGTTGAAAAAAAAGCAAACACCATTCTGGGATGTATTAACAGGAGTACTGTAAATAAGACATGAGAAGTATTTTTTCTGCTCTACTCCATGTTGATTAGGCCTCAACTAGAGTATTGTATCCAGTTCTGGGCACCTGATTTCAAGAAAGATGTGGACAAACTGAAGAAATCCCAAAGAAGAGCAACAAAAATGATTAAAGGTCTAGAATACTTGACTTCTGAGGGAAGATTGAAAGAACTGGGTTTGTTTAGTCTGAAAAAGAGGAGACAGAGGGGACATGGTAACAGTTTTCAAGTACCTAAAAGTTTGTTACAAGGAGAAGGGAGAAAAGTTATTCTCCTTAACCGCTGAGATAGGACAAGCAGCAATGGACTTAAATTACAGCAAGGGAGGTCTAGGTTGGACATTAGGAAAAATTTCCTAACTGTCAGGGTGATTAACCACTGGAATAATTTCCCTAGAGAGGTTGTGGAATCTCCATCATTGGAAATTTTTAAGATCAAGTTAGACAAACACCTGTCAGGGATGGTTTAAGAGGGTACTTGGTCCTGCCATGAGTACAGGGGACTGGACTTGATGACCTCTCATGGTCCCTTCCATTTCTATGATTTTGTTTTCATAATTTTAGAAGTGGCACTATGACACTGTGGACACAGTCTTTTTTTTGTAACAAACAAGGGATTAAAAGTTTGGATCTGAACTATCTAAAAGTTTGGCTCATTCTAGAACTAGGGCCAGTAAATAAGTATAGGAATTCTAAAAATCAATGTTTTTTGTCCAGGACCATTTCTAGCAATAAGGCCACACTACTCTTAACAGCAGCATTGATCTCATGTTTAGTAACATATCCATACATTTCCCACAAATTAACATGTCCTGTTTCTATTAGTTTATTTAATATATTGTACAAAAATAGACAATTCTCCAAGTTCCAAATGTGCAGCTGTAGTAATTCCCTGCTACTGAAGTCACAAAAACATGCATGTGCCGTCAGAAAGGAAATTTCCCCTTTGGGCTTTGCAAAAGACCCTAACAGAGTCAGTTGCCCTGAAAATCCTGTCCTGAAAACTTAGACTTGGACCATGTGGACAGACTGGTGGATAAGGGATGGGTTAGAATCTATTTGGTTCTAATCTAGTTCTACTCGGTTTATCAGCAGATTTATGTAGACTTTAGCCAAGTGTTATTCTTTTGGGGGTTTAATTAATCCTCCCCTCCCCCCCAAATCAAAGAGAAGGACTGCAAAAAGGCTTTGGATCAGTCTCTTATCTCTTACTTGTCTACAATGAAAGGCCTGTCCAGTGGCAGATCTTCCATCAGACAACAATGTGATCTGGAAAGTGTTGTTGAAAAAACATTAAGAGCTGCTACCTACTCTGTGGAAACAGTCTTATTGAGATTGGTTACATCTACCACATCTTGATGTGGTTTGACTTCCCCATGGACACTTAATCTTCCAAAATATGCACGGTGTACAAAATGTTAATGACTTCTATAGCTTTTAAAATACAATGAAAGAAATTTCTGCTGGTAAGATGGTTACCAGAGTTAGATACGGTGGACAAAACATTGATCAAATATTATTAATTGCTTGCTGTGTTTTTTGACTTTTTATAGTCTATTCAGTAGATGAAGGTACATTACACATTGTTAGATTTCACATGGAAGTCAGAGAAAACAACAGAGAAAGCAGCTGAGAACAGACTCAAAATATCTGAATGATGTTACTAAAACTGTTAGTTCTATATCTTGTATCTATGAAATAATATACACCTTTATTTTATTTAAAGAATCAGATTAGCGGCTATTTTTCATCTGCATGGCTGCTGAGATGCTCTCTCTGTGAGACTTTCTTGGAGGAAAAGCATTTATTATTATATAATTAAATTTTGCTGTCAGGAAATTCCTAGAATGGAAATGCATCTCCTGTCGTCAGAAAGATGTATTAACTCTTGAAAACAACAGCAAGCTCTTCATTTTCCAGTAAATCATCCACAGCCATTTCTGAAAAATGGAAGAGGTCCCCAATGGCTGCAGATGTACTTTGGTCAATCACTTTGCTTATACAAAGATTGTTTTTTTAATTAGTAGAACCAAGTGATATAAAGTGACATACCAAAGGAAAGATATTTATAAACAGCATAAAATAAGCTACTGTGATATCATGGGTAAGTATGACAAAGATGTCTAAAGACATGCTACATTAGAGGTAGAGATGAAAATGGGGAGATGATTCTGTAACCGTCAAATATCCCATGATTGTCCATTCACTGGTTTTTTCTCTTCTTTTTTTGCAGACACAGAGGGCTATAACAATTTGAAGGTTTAGTTTCTGTGACATACTAAGATCACCCCACTGTCACTTAGAACAGTGAATATCTTCATTTGGTCCAAACTGGCAGATTCTGCCCATAATTTGAGATTGTATGGAAGCCTTGGTTTCTGGCTGTCTGGGTAGACCTAATATCAGTATGTCAACAATGGCTTAATTAGACCTCTTTTTAAGAAGATCACAACCACAGGTTAACATTTTTTTAGCAAACACTGTTTAAACGCTGATGGTCTCTGAGAGAGAAGACATCCTTTAGCTAGTTTTCCATGCCCATCTCGGCACTGGACAGTCCTGGTATGCCATCCTGTGTCACATGTTCGAGAACAAGACAGCCATGGTCCAGTCACCCACTGTGGTTGCATGAGCAGTGGCATTAGTTTATTAGTATTGTCATTGTTCGTGACATAGTTAGTTATTTGTGTTTGTTTCTTTGGCACAAAGAAACTGTAACGGACATCCACTGCTTTAGTTGGGTCAGTTGCAAGAATCTGTACGATAAGAATTTCCTTTGTGGCAGAATGTCCCATTGCATGCAAGAAATCATCCTTGTGACTCCAGCCACTATAGTTCATGACAGTTCCATTGAGGTCAATGATTGTTTCTGAAGTGGAGATCATGTATTTTCCATTAACAAGATACTCACCATTTTTCCTTTTCAGGGCCAGGTAAGCTGTGAACCTGTTCTGGTCTTTAGACTTGAACTGCCGGATTTTGATGTGAGTTGCCCCTATGGGTATTTTCACTATATCCGTGTAGCCCTTACTGAAAAGAGGAAAGGAGCATATTAAGTAGCTAGCGAGAAATAAATGGACATGCGTTGAGGACCTAATTCAAAGCTTAATGAAGTCAACTGAAAAATTCCTGTTGACTTTAGTGGGCTTTGAGTCAGGCCTTGAAAGCATTCAGTGTGAGGTCCACCTCAGACTGACGTTACCAGATTAATTTTAACATGTTTTTCATTGTTTTTTTAAATGAATTTTTATGTCCTTAAAGAAAATTCACTGCCCTTTCTTCAAATGACATAGTCATTGGTTTCAATACTAATCTTACATGAGACGGATTTAAGAAGAATGAACAGTAACTGATAGTTTTTGAAGAACATTAGCCAACTAAAGCTAGTAAGATATGCATTGGGCAGCAGTTAGTCCTCCTGCCCCTCAGGTGAGTCTTGGTAGCAGTCCTCAGTCCCCACACAGAGCAGCCAATCCAGTCGCCTTCCTATCCACGACACCCCAATCTTCCCTCTCTGCCATTGTGTCTCACTTCTCCTAGCCCCATGCGAGCACCTCAGTTCCACTGCTTCCCCCCATTCAAAGCAAGTTTCTGTCATCTTTGGATGCATGGTAACAGCTGTTTCTTACTGCCTTTGCTATAATAATGATTAAGGAAAGAGTGAGCAAGCTAACAGCTGGGTAAAGGTACCTTGGGAACATTTAAAAATAATCTAGATCACTGAGAAAAACTGTGTTTCCTTTAAAAATTCATAAAGCTAAAGGTTAATTGTAAAATGTCTAATGAAAGGCACAACGAAATGCTTAACTCAGATAATTACACCACCTTTACTTCATTTGTCAACTATGACTTGCAAGGTATCTTGTTTCAATTGAGATTTAGAAAGATATTTTTAATTTTTATGCTCAAGGTCACGAGCACTCAGAACTGTAGCCTCTCTAGAATATTTAATATGTCAAGAGGAATACAATAAATCTAGAAAAATAAATACATAGTTTTTGAATTAACAGCTAGACTGTTGATACATTTGTTTTCATTTATAGATCTTTGACAAATAAGCTGATGCTGGAAGTCTCACATTTGTGTTTGAAAAGTGCAGATTAATATATTTTTATAGTAAAATAATGGGGTGGGAGATGATGAGAAAATGTGATAAAAATACAAAAATGAAGATGTCTCTCTGGGAGCTAGTTAGCTGACAGGCTGCTATGTTTATGAAGCTTTGAGTGTTTATGTAAAGACTAAGTTACTGTGCTACTCTATACAAAGTACTTGTGTTATTCCATTGTTTTGCTGGGATAACTATTGATTAAAATTGAGTTACACTGCCAGGAGCAATTCATTACAGATGAAGTCCAAGAATTGCACCCTTCAACACTGCAGGAAGTGTATAGCATACAATCCAAATATCTGTGTTAAAAGAATGTTACTAAGATTGCAAAGTAAAAAAACCCCAAGTTAGGAAATGTCAGAAATAAGACTGCTCATGGAAAAAATAGCATGTGATCATCTAATTAAAGATTGTATCTTAGTGCAAAGGACACAAGATTGCACAGTTGCTTTAATTCCAGTCTTTTTAACTTCCGAGTGCTTAACTGTGCAATTTCAAAGTTCTTTTAGCAATTAAAAGAACCCCTAGAAAATTACATTAGAAAGTTAAGGAAAAAGGGATAAATGAATTCTATTATGTGAAATATTTATATTGGGAGTTATGAGGTAAATTTAAAATAAGGGATGTTAGAAAAATGACAGCCACTGTTTTACTGTGAAGGATATGCTGGTTGGACAGAAGCTAATGTATATCATTAAGATCAGTAGCTATTCTGTCTTTTCTATGACAGACATTTTTTAAATGGGGGATTTTCTTTTAAATTAACTATTGTATTTTTTAAAAAGAACTAAGTCCCTCCTCAACAAAAACCCACACTTTGGGGAAAAAAAACAAAAACCCCTCAAACCCCTGTCATTCAATTTGGGCCAGACAGTGTCACATATATGCATGCAGAGGCATACCTTACTGTCTGAGCTGTCTCATTTTAATCAATGGGATGACTCAAATAATAAAGTAGTCCTCAACATTTCTGAAAAAACTTGGGACAGTCAACGGGAGTTTTGACTTCAGTGGGCCCAAGATTTCATTGCGGGTCCCTGTTGCAATGCCTGTGGTAAGACCACACTTTTTTTTGTCCCATTCTGAAATCCATTTCTGTTGTACTTGTTTTATATAATTCCCAAATTACGCAGAAAGAAATTCTTTTTGGCACAGATGCTGTAGCATACATAGGTGAATCATTATTATTTTACCCATGAATCGGATTTGTTGTGTATATTTTTAGAAGCTGAAGTCTCATTGAGCAAGCCATTTTTGTCCATTAACAATCAATATATCAAAATGACTAGAAAATGTATGGAGTAAGATTTAAAATTTGGTAATTTTTGGTCTATTACAATAATTCCGAGAGAATTCTGTAATAGGAACATATAAAATAAAATCAAGATTGAATGTCTTTCTAAAAATATGCTCCTGTTCTGCCACAAGTTATTGATCTTGATGTAGGAATTATGGGGTGAAAATCTACAGACTGTGTTGTTCAGGAGGTTGTATAAGATCATCATGGTCTCATGTGGCCCCAATCTCAGTCGCCTCTAGAGCTGAATAAGGGCACAGGGAAGTCAGGCTTTTAAGCAGAGCACTTGCTTGCTACATGTACTCTGCACAAAGGTGGCTGAAATACAGATGTGTGAGTTTTTTAATTATGTTCAGTTTTTATGATAGCGTAACACACACCTTCATAGTGATGATGGTGAAACTTTTGATCAACAACTTCCTGTAACTATTTTTAAAATACAAGTCCATCCATATGGTGGTCTGCATTGAGCACAATTCTTTAGCTGTGTGGGAAAGAGCACCAATGGATGATTGATTCAGTGCCCACAGGTAGAGAATGATAAACAGATAATGAGATATTAAAGGCAACATTTGATTTGAGCTCATGGTTATAGAGGGATGTAATTTACAATCATGCCTCCAACTTTGGGGCATGTGTACCTAACCTAGCAAGGGGCAAATAATACTGCTAGCAGTTTTAACCTCAATTTGTGACTCCATGGGAACTACACAAGCAAGGTCAGCTGGGAAATTCACCGTATCAGTGCATCACCTGACTGCTCTAGCCCCAACCTTTTCTGATTAGTTCCCTACATTCTAGGGGACACTAACTCTCTGACACAGCAACAGCTGCAGGTAGCTTGCAACACTCTGCCCTTACTCTAGGCAGACTTTCCGTATGCTTGGGCTGCAGCCTAGGTTCTGAATTAGAACCTCAGAAGTGAACTGGATGCAATATATTTCTATGTGATTATTACAGAAATAACAAACATGTGGCCCATGATCTGCTCTGCTGAGGGCCGCACTGATTGTAACAGCCCAAGATTTTCCCCATGTAAATCTGTTAAGAATGAGTTATATTTGATCATATCAAATAAAAGATACATAAAGATTTACCCAACTTCATTAGAGTAACTGTTTTTTCCCCCCATACCAGTGGTCAAGAGACTACAGGCCATGTGTACAAGTAGTTGCTGTGAGGTTTATTTTTTCTTGTATCATTTTGTGGCCTGCCAGACTGAGTTGCTGAGAGAAATGGCCCCAATGCTAAATAACTTTGACACCCAATTATTACATACCTCAGATATTGTTAGGAAACTTGTTTTATACATCTGAGAAGTGCAATAAAATTTAGGAAATGCACCTGGCTGAGACGTCTTATATGAATGAAATTTATAAATAGAAATCTGGCACCCAGCTAGACATATGCCTTTACAAGGAATTATGAGCAGTGCTTCCACTTCTGATTGAAACATGGCTACTCAGCAAGCTTCATTTGCACCCATAGTTATAAAAGACCACTTATAATTCTTCTTGCACAACAGTGCATATTTATTTCTGTTCAAGATTACTACCTTTTTTTATTAAAAGTTCCCATGACTTTCGTGCAGCTGGAATTGTCTCCTCCACACACACCACATTTGTCATATTGGAGTTTTGAACCGATGATGCCATCACAACCAGTTCGAATGCACTTTCCCCGGACACATACTGAATTACTGTCGGGCCTACATTCAGTTCCATCAGTTACCTAGGGAATTAAGTCTTTGTTAGTTAAAACTGTAAAGAAAAAGTTTTGCTATGGTGTATCTGATTGGCAAGCACTGTTACTTATTTACTTCAGCCACAGGATACCTTCTGTGAGCTTTCTAAAGCTATACTACAAAGGAGCAAATACTCAGTGTATATTTTAAAGGTGCCCATTGTATGTGTGAATTCTTCTAGTTCACACTCATCTGCTTGCTTAGCATTTGGTGTGATGATGAACAGAATAAAGTTCTTATTCTGTTACCAGGATTGATGTACTCTGACCCTAAGGGCACTAAAGCAATAGAAACATTAGCAAAGGGGCCACAGACATCTGACATATGGCTCTTCCCATTAGCAAAGGGGCCACAGGCACTAAAACAGAAGTTCCACTTATAATGATGGTTTTATTAACAGTAATACTTTGCACTTATAGATACTTTGCCCTTTCATCTGATCACCTCAAAGAACTTTATGAAGTTGAATTAAACATCTAGAGAAAAAAACATCTAGAGAAAAAAAGACATATAACTTACTATGGGATACATGGGAATGACTTCACTCTCCATTCTGCCATGTCAGAAATAATAAACTCTGATCAAAGGTCGCATAACAGACCACTGGCTTTAAGGGAGTGACTCTGGAATCATACAATCAGTGAAGCTTGGAGCAAAATTGACCTGTATACAGACTTACACAGCAACTTCTTTCAACTAAGGATTTCAAAATGCACTACTAATAGTAAATATGGAATCTTTTTCACACACTGTTGCTGTGAAACTATCACTAATTGCATCAGTAAACACAATTTCTCGTGCATCCACGTTTTGATGTGGAAAATTGTGTCTAATTTTAGAGGTCAGCTCTGGCCCTAAAATTCCAGTCAACACTCTTCTGGAATGTATGATTAAAAAGAAGATATTCTTCTGCTTGGTAGATCCTAGCTATCGAGCTTTCCCAAATACCCTTCAGAACCTGGAACTGAAATGATCACGGAAGGTACGTTACCTTTTGAGAAAACACAACGTAGTACCCAGTTCCTTTGGCTCGGCAGGTGAGCTTGCACACATCTCCAGGAAGCACTCCGGCATATTTAGGGACCCATTCAACAAATGTTTTGATACCTTTTGCATCAGACTGATAGCCATTTCTTGCTTCACATTGTTCTTGTCGAAAGGCTTTAGCTGGAAAATTATCATTCATCTCATTAATGTTTATCTTAGGATACACTATAAATGTCAGTATGCACAGCTACCTTCTTTGGTCTTATAATAAATACCATGTTTAATTCACACCATTCCTTCCCTCTGCCCCAGCACCTCTTAATGGTCTTTGAAAACCTTCAGAATCTTTTTACTGGCAATACTCCCATGGGCATCTTAATGACAGAATATGCTCATGCAGCTTATTTCTCAAAAGTGGGGCTGTTGTCTTCTGGAGCCCCATCACGTTGCAGGGTTAATTAGGCTTTTGAATTTACACAGGGTTACAGTGACTTTGTATCATTTGTAGCTAACATTTCCACATTGAAGCCATAACTGGTAGCATCTTAATCTGTGGAGGTTAGCATTTTCCTAGAATCAAATGTAATGTCAAGCAGCTTTGGCTGCTGCAGAACCTACCATTTGCAGGGCAGGACGCGACATTGCAGGAGCGATAGATGGCCCTTTTTCCAGTGCAGTACCGCCCATTGTTTCGAGGAGCTGGGTTGTTGCAGTGACGATGGGCAAATTGAACCCCTCCACCACATGACCGGGAGCACTGTCCCCAAGGCCCCCAGGAGCCCCAGTTACCATGGCTTGAAGTCTGGAATGCATGAAACAATGGGATATGAAATGCAACCCAAACTTCAATAGACATACTATATTTCCAAAGCACAGATACTTGTTCCCAAAACAGCAGACATTTTTCCCCTCTTATTTAAATGGGGGTTTTCCTTGTATTAGGAAGTGGAGTAGCTCCGAGAAACTTTTCATTTGCAATCATATCCATTTATCGCCCTTGATCTTTAGGTAGATGGCTTGCTGTCCAGTGGAGTTCTGGAGACAGGTCAAGAGCATCATATAGCTTAACTCTGCAGAATCAGATCGTACCCTTTCACCGTCAACACACATTTCAGTGTAAAGGAATCCTAATCAGATTTCCATTCCTTCCTATGTGTTAATTGTTCTTCCAGGGCCACTTCACTGAACCCCACTCTGCTTAGGTGATAAGTTGCTATTATTGACCACTGTGACCCTCTGAATAATAAAATAAATAAATAAATAAAGAATAATAATTAGTACAGTTATAGGGCACTGCTTGTGGTAAGGAGATATTGTTGTTCATCATGGAGTCCTTTTGCTAGATTAAGAGTTATATAAATAGCTATGAGCTGACCAGGGCTGTATTTATACCTTACATGCCCCTACGGGCAGCACCTTCAGGCCCCCGCCCCATCTACAGCTGACCTTCATGTTTTCCACATAGGGGACAGGAGAGAGTGGGGCTGGCTGGGAGGCCTTGGAAGGGAGGGGGGCTGGAGTGACTGGCTCAGCCAGCCTCAGGCAGAGGGAATAAGCTCATGCCTGAGTTTTAGCTTCCAGCCAGGCCAGGGTATGCAGTCTCAGATGAAGAGGAAGAGCAGGGATTGGGGTCTGAATTCCAGTGCTTGTATGGGGCACCCCTAGGCACATGCCTGCTGTGCCAAATTTGAAACCCAGCCCTGAACCTGACCAATCTAAGATGCAACTCTTATCTGTACTTTAGATTTCTAAAGAAATGTGAAAGGGGTTTCTAGTATTTTTAGTAAAATCATTTTTGCTTTCGAAGGGACACTTCACGTGCATACCAGCCATATCAGAGAATGCCTACCACATTCTTAATTAAACGATCTTCCTGAATTACATTGCCATAATCTTCCCAAATTAAGGGCATGCCTTTAATTTATTCAGCACATACATTGAAACTTCATAGCTATTCTAAATTCAGTCAATGAAGGGATGAGCTGGTAAAACACTTGACAAAAGGAATGCAGTTAAAAGCAACTCTTCAATCAGTGAGCTAAAGTGATGAAAGGCACTAGCATAAGAGAGCAGTCAGATACTGTCCGCCGTAAGCCTGCGACTCTGCTGACTTGGCCCACTTAATAGAAAAAACTCTGTGCATAATGCAATACTTTCACTGTAATTATATTTCTTAAATGTATGCATTTTATACCAGGAAGAGGGCAATATGGTCATTTGAGAAAACACACTTACATAAAGAGAGAATGCAATTAGGTTGAAACTATTCCAACATCTCTTAAAATAATTCCACAAAGCTTATTGGGGCACGAACAAACCTTTTGGGTTTGTTCAGTTTCTAACATCAGTGTCCTGCAAAGTGAACTTTAAAGAAGCTCAGGATTTTTGCACAGGACAGTTCCCCCAGGTATGGAGAAACTCCATCGATGTAAAGCTGGAGGAAGGGTATCTGTCACCTTTTGTACTAGCCCAGGTATATCAGCCATGTTGAAGAGGAGATCCATTATACCTGATTCTCATGTGTAAGGACCTCAAGAAATTTTTCTTCTGCTATGCATAATTAATTTACATCAGTACTGCCTGAGAGTCAGGGAGCTATGAACGGGTGCCTGAAAGCCCTTCCACCGACTGAGTTCCAAAATCTGTATTTTAAAATCATGTTTCCAGTTTTCTGAGAGTGAAAGGTCCAGTACCCTGGGAGAAGAACACATGCTTCCTGACATTCAGTAGCATTTCCTTGAAGTGATCAGAAGAGGGTCTCCAGCAACAACTTAAACTATGTATCAAATAAACAAGAAGGCAGTTTTTACTCTATAGATTATGGGCAGAACCCTGCCTATGCTATGTCCCTTTAACATCCACTAAAACCAGCACCAGCACATTGCAGTGTCAGGCCTTTTAGGATTTTCCCATTGTTTTGCCCTTGAAGCAGTAACATACCGAATAATATTTCTTCTTAGTTTTGTCAACACATTTGCCGTGGAGGCAGATCCTTCCTTTTCCACATGGTGTCCCCTCCACAGCAGGCAGCTTCTTGGTCAGACATACCATCTGACCTTGGCGAACAACTGCACACCACAGGCGAGAGCACACATCCATGCCAGGGCACACTGTGTACTCAGGTCCAAATGCCAGTTTGCATTGACGAATGGCATCGTATGTTTGTCCGGGAAGCTCCTCAGGACCCATGATCTGCTTTCTTGGTTGATCGAGTAAACAATTCCCTGAAAGAACAATCGAGTTTATACTCACTTCCTTGTTATCGGTACTGTAGGACATCTAGCTATCAATCTAGACAGAGTGATAAGGATTATGGACCTGATCCAAACCTCAATGAAGCCAACAGAAATGTTTCCATTGCTTTCAGTGGGCTTTGGATCAGGCATTGTCATCATAAATGGATTCTCTACCTGAAGCACTTCAGGGATCAGGTATCAAACTCTTGTTCATCTAACTGTTTACTCCATCTTGTGGTGAATCGTTCCTCCCTGCTCCCCAATACTATAAGCATTTGAACACTGAATTGCACTGAGGCAATTTGGGACTTGCATTGTGTTTCACTGTATCTGAATTCACTCTGTGTAGGTCCCACTCTATTTATCAATCTGTGACTTAAGGCATGGTCAAGAAACACATAAAATAAGCAAAGCTGCCATTTGAATTTTGTGCCAGAACATTTGAAAAGGCAAAAGCTTCTAAAAGAAAGCCAGAAAAAGCATGAAAAATTATTTGTAGCCTGTGTGGCCCTGTAAGAAAAAAAAATCATTTCAAAGAAAAATATAAACAGTATATCAAAGGTAACATTGGTGGTAAATTTGCATTGGGCTCCTTACGTAAGGAATCACAGTTAGGCACCTCTGAACCCAGTTTGAACAGTTCTATTAATCTTGAAATAAAAAAGAAGACAAATTAAAATATAAGACAGAATACTGTTATATGCAAATGTCAAAAGTCTGCCTGGCTCCCTCTCTTAAACATGCAAAAAATACACATTCACATTTTCCAGGAGTCCTGTTCTAATGAATTTTTTCACACCACTGACAAATTCAAATGCTGATTGTGGAACTCAGTCTTCACCCTGAACTCCATCATATCATGTGGTATGGGTACACTTTACTTATCCTCAGCCAGAGTAACTTACCACAACCTATCTCATTTTCCAACCAACACAGCACCACCCCTGCCCGAACATGGGTGAAAAAATGTATAACAAATATTTCACAATTACAGTAGCTTACAGAATACGAGAATTCAAGGTCTGGCACCGTGTTTCAAAACCTAGTTTAGAGGCTTTAAGAAAAATGAACAACAGGTTTTATTTCCATCGAAAAAACACATTTACTGCAATTGTTTGCTTTCCCTAAAGACTACAAAGGCCCCTCGACAGCTAAATTCAGCCAAAAATCCTTTCAGCATCATCATTTATTTACTGCTGAGAAGACCCATCTCATTAAGTTTGTTGTTTCATGTGTCCCCTGATGGCCTTGACTTACCAAATATGTATATCTTATCTTCAGTCTGAACCAGGGCTTTTTTTGTGATGGTACTCAGGGCTGAGTACCAGCAACTTCTTTTCCTGGCTTCTGCCCTGGCTTCTGCCGCCACCCCCAGCAGCCCCAGGTTCCTGGCCAAGTACTGGCACCTTTTTTTTTGAAAAGCACTGGCCTGAACTACTGTTTTAAAAATGAAATCGAGGTGTGCTTCTACTAACAGATAGCTGGTGTCCCAAGAAAAGGTCATTAAAGGGCTCCTATTGTGCAACATTGTCTTAATGTCTTGTTCCATAAAATATTAAAGACAAAGTTGAGAGCAAGGACAAACACATTTTCTACAAGACGAAGGATCGGGGTTTCTACAAGGAAAACAACAACTGGCAGCAGTTTCCATCAAAAATCAGTCAGTACAAATAAAGAACAGCAAACGTCTGTCCCTTGCCACACCTTTCATGTGCTTCCTGCTGATGGAGAAAATTAGCATCACCTTGAGGTGCTGACAAGAGGGAACTAGTTTGTTAGAGTTAGCTGTATTCATTACTTCTAGGAATAGATAGTGCTTTTCAAACTCTAAGGGTTTGAACTATTCAATACTTTAAAACATATGACAAAAATAATACAAAGCTGCCATAGTGTTAATACTCAAACTTTCCTCAGCCTCTAATGGCTTGTCTACACTTGAACTAACAACTAATGACATGACTGAAAATTCTAATGTAGACAGGGCACAATCATTTTAGTTGGCTCTTGGATCAAACATGACCAGCTAAAATAATTGTGTCCTCCTATACCCTAGAATTTTCAGTAATATCAGTTAACACATGCTAAAACCCAATTGTTAATTCAAGAATAGACATTCTACATATGGACTCTCATCCTTGAGTAATATTTAGGCCGTGCAACATGGCCTAAAAATCAGCAAACTCTGGCCTTTTCTGACTGGATGTGGAGTGAATTCCAGAGATGAGTTCCCTTTACTGGAAATGTCCTATGTTCAGCCCCTGGAAAAATATATAGGAACTATAAACTCAGACTTACTAGCCCATCTTAGCTGACATGTTAAAACATAAGAAAAAGGAGGTCTCAAAGGCTTGTCTACAGAGACTTTTTTTTTTTTTACATTTCTATCACAGGTAGCAGCAGTGGGAGCTTCAGTTTAAATAAGGTGCCAGGGGCTTCTAGTGTTTTTACCATCATGTCACCTAGACCAGTGGTTTTCAAACTATGGGTTGGGACCCGGTACTGGGTCTCAGACCCTCAGGTACTGGGTTGTGGCACCCACTGCTGCCACCACTGAAAGACTGGAATGCATTGCTGAAAGATGTAATTGTTGGGTCATGGGCATAAACGATTTTTTTTAAATGGGGTCCCAAGGAAAAAAAGTTTGAAAACCACCGACTTAGACTACTTCTGAGCAGGATCAGACGTGCCCTGGTATCCTACCTGTATCAATGCTGCAACCCATGCTACCAGTAGTGAAGTTGCATGGATTGTAATGCAATCGGGAAGTTTTAAGAGAAAGCTCAGTGTACATGCAGCCTGAGATTCACAGGATCTCTAAGCTATATAGGACTTTGAAGATCAAAACCAATGTTTTGGATTACTCTCAGAAATGAACCTCAAGCTAATGCAATCTACTGAACCCAACAGCTATATGCTCACTGTGGAAAATAGCTGAAGTGGGCAACATCATTTTGCAGTAGCTGTTATTTCCGAGTGAACTTCACATGTAAATGTAAGGAGGCTGAATTGCGTAATCAAACCTGAACATGACAAAGGCATGGATAACTAAGGCAAAGTCTGTATCTGAAAGAAAAGTTTGCCTTTTCTAAATCAATTAATCACACATGGAGGGAAAAAAAAATCAATGCAACTATAAGAGCTTCTAGGAGTAAGCAAGGACTCAACACGACCTCTTTTTGCTGCCAAATTGTAAATTCAAGTAACCAAATAAAGTCACACCCCTTCAGTGAAAGGGTCAGATATTATTCTTCCTAGTAGCCTACCTGCATTATTATGTTTTATATAGGGTGACCTTCAGCCAGTTTAGCTCTCATCCAAGCCCCCATCTCAGCCAAAAACTGTGAACATAACTGCACTGAGACTGAGCGCATAGTCCAGATCTGAGTAAACAAAGACCTAGAACTAATGTTACAACATTTGATGGCAATGAAGCCCAAGCCATTTCCCTCTCTCTCCTAGCAGTCTTACACACATGTAGCACACAAGAGAATTGCATGATAAACCCTGCATGAAGCAGATGAGCAGAGGTTATAAACTTCTTGGGCAGAGAATCTCTGTCTAGGATGCATACAGCACTGAACACACTGACTGCAAGCAATAAATAATGAATAATATTTCTGGGGTTGACATGACCAAAAAATACAGATAATCAGTACGGTATGAGAGAGAAGGGAAAGGCAAATAGAAAGGAATTTTCTCCTGTCTCAGATGAGTAAGTAGGCCTTTTCTTCCACAATATCATATTGGTGACTTAAGTCAAATCAATAACATAGAGTCAACAACTAAATCATGGATGTAAAAGGAGAAGAACAACAATCCACTGGTTAGGCTGGTAGTCTAGGAGTCAGAAGACCTCACTTCAGTTCACTGTTCCACCAGATATTTCTTGTGTAACCTTTTGCAAGTCATTTAATTTCTCTGGCCCTTTGTCAGTAACATGGGAATAATGATACTTGCTACTTCACGGGAGAGTTGTAAGGATAAACATATTAAAGATTGTGAGATGCTCAGATACTATGGTAACAGGGACCATAGAAGTACCTTAGATAGAAAAAAAATCCCTATATGGGAAGGTTAACTAAATGTCCCAGGAAGGAAATCATGAAGATTGCCTATCAATAACTCCAACAATTTGGATTTCATTTCAGTTTCATTAAATTTAGCTGTACCATGTAGCAGATGGTATTTATTTATTTTCTCACATCAGTGCTGTCCCAGTTGATGTTACACAAACTCCTGTCTGTCCAAATACAGTCCAGGTTTACTATGTTCCATCTTCAAAGCGTCTGACGAAGTGGGATTTTCTCCCACAAAAGCTGATGCGATAAATAAATTTGTTAGTTTTTAAAAGTACCATAGGACTCCTTGTTTGTTTTTATGTTCCAAAGAGAGAAATTCAGTTCTTCCTGTACAATCTCTCCCATGTTAGATAGCACATGACAATGTAAAAGTCAATGAGAGTCAAACAACCTGAAAGTATATGTATATGGAGACACACACACTCTCTCTCTCAGAGATGTTAGTGTGTTCTGCAATATATCTACTATAGTATGGCAGCTGGAACTACTCATTCATTATGTCTGAATGAATAGGTAGATCGCTCTCTCTATATCAGCAGTTCTCAACCACTGTGTCGGGACACAAAAGTTTGTCGTGAAGAGCCGGGAGGTGTGTCACGGAAAATTGACAGCTCAGCTTGGGGCTTCTGCCACCCGTCGCTCTCTGCTGCCCTCAACAGCCCGCTCCTGCTGCCCAACACAGGCAGCAGCCAGGACCAGATGAATAAAGGAACTGAGGGGCTGCAACCCAGAGATCCTGGGCTGGGTGGGGCACCACCTTCCTCACAAAAATAAATCTGGCTCCATCGAGCCAGACTGCCAGGGCACCAGCAACCTTTCAAATACCTCCAGCCCAAGCGCCACCACCACCGGCAGATTGTAGTGTGTCACGCAGGGGAACATCATCTGTCAGATGTGTCAGAATGGAAAAAAGGTTGAGAACCACTGACCTATATGATAACATTTTGGAATCACAGTCCTTTTGTCTTTCTAGGTGGGGGACTGCAGGAAGTAAGTTTCTTCAACAGCCAGAGCGAGCCATCCTAACTTCCGTCACTGCAAGTGGGCCAAGAGGGGAAAGAGTGCAATGGTGAAGGACTGACTGGCACAAAATTATGTTGGGGAATCCTGAAAATTTGATGGCTCTGAGTCTTGTTTACTCTTTATATGCCCTGGCCTATAAATTGACTTCATGAGCCAACAGGGTTCAGTGGCTGAAGTGACATCATTTGTAAAGCACATGCTGGGGCATTAATCTAGGTGGGAGCTGTTGATTTGTGATTTCAGTGAGCTTGAAAAAGAATAAACTAAAAGATTCTCATTCCTAGTATACTGAATGCCCCTGCAACATTGCTATGTGGGCAAATTTAACAATTTAGTCTCTTGGATAGAGGTTTATTGGGGAAAGGAGGGAGGGACTGTTTCATAGGTTACATTTATGTTTTGTCAATTTAAAAATAAATAGACAGAAGATCCCCCCACAGGAGAAAGTGTAGAATAAAACCAAGTGCTATTACAAAAAATGTCTTCTCTGTTCAGAACTTGGGTCTCTAAATGTCCAGACGATTGAACAATCAGACTGCCTGACCTTCCACAGGGACTCTATTATGATTTGAAATAAATGGAGGAATGCCAGGCATGACAGCGGCTCATGGGTTGGATTGTGGAGCATCTCACCATTTTGGAGATTTCAATGAGATCACTGGTGTCGGTGACTAAGTGCTCTGCAGAATGAGTCAGAGCAATGCACCCTGCCCCAATGACATTAAATGAAAGCCAGATTCTGAGATCCTTACTTTGTTACTGTGGGAGAAGTGGCACCAAATCTTGGGGTGGTCTTGTGTGGTAAGGTCCTGTGTATAGTAAGTGGATTGGAACATGGCCCTGAATGACTTGGGCCCAATCCTGCTCCCAATGAAGTAAATGGTATAAAGTCTTTGGGCTTGATTGTCACAACAGCAGTTACTCTGCAGCTCAGATTGTGACTCCAGCAATGGAGTAGGGAGCAGGGGCTACTTACTATGAAGCCAGTTGGCAGTAGGAGAATGGGAGGAGCCCTGTCTTTGTACTTAACACTTGTTGTCCCTCATAGAGAAGCTGGCTGGGTTCACAGAATGGGAAGAAAAAGGATGAAGTAATTTATTCCCTCCCCAGAGAAAGGTGGGGGGG
>ML685813.1:5402023-5421671 GCA_007922175.1 Pelusios castaneus | reverse complement strand
GGGTGGGGACTTGGGAGAGGAAAGGGGCCGTGAGGGGGAAAGTGAAGGGAGTGAGGTGGGGAGAGGAGCTGCCGTGTGCAGGGACAGGGAAGGGGGGAGATTGGGGAGAGGAGCCTGCCTGGAGAAAATTTGGAAGTACGTATTCATGCAAACAAACATTCTCAGTCATGAACCTCAACAAGAATAAACTGAGATCAAATTTGACTGATAACAACCTGTGTTCCATTTTGAAGATTGCAACAACTGAAATAGAACCAAACATAGATAAAGTATTTCAACACATTCAGTCACAGCCATCTCATTAATGACTAGTACTTTAAGAAGCGCATGAGAAATTTCGTGTTGAACTTGAACTTAGTAAGTAAACAGTGGTGTTCAAATACTGTTCACTCTTGCATACAAAAATAAAATTGTTTAAAATATGTGCATACAACTGTGCTTAATTACAATATTCACGAATGTTATTTTCGTTAACCATGGCACGGTCATATATATGACATACAACGTTGCATTTGTGGCCCTCGAGTCGTCTTAGAAAATGCAATTTGGCCGTTGGCCAAAAAAGGTTGTGCACCCCTGCCCTATAGTTTAGACCCTGCATTAAACAACATACTGAAGTACAGAGTCCCTAAACTGAAGTTGGACAGTGGACATATGCGATGACATGGCATGCTAAAAAATGTTATAAACACTGTAATTTGTTTACTTAGGAAAGCTCAGCTAAGATGAAGCATCTGTTTTTCAGTGAGGTCATGCCTTTCACCTAATTTTCCAACTGGGAGGATCGGGGTACAAGAAGGTCAAGAGACTTGCCTAAGGCTACATAATGAGTCAGTAGCTCACATGGGATTAGAGTCCACTACTGTTTTAGTTCAGATATTTTTGCTCTAGTGAGCAGTCCATATATTTTGGATAATCACTTTTTCTTTTTTTAAACATTTACATGCAGTAACTCATTTCAAATAATTTTTTTAACATATTTTCTAACTATGCAAAGCAATTGGTCTTCTTTAAGAGACACATCCTATTATTGCTCATAGTGTGAGAACACTTTGAAATCAATAGGAGTTTTACATAAAAACTGACAGCTCTAAAGGATGGTGATTTAGAAAGTTCTGTTTTAGAAAATGTTTTGAATTGTAAAAGCACAACAAAATTCATATTAAGAATCTAAAAATTTGCTTTATCCCCTATTTCCATTTGAATCTTTATTTTCTCTAACTTATATTTCAATTACCGCAGAAAAAATATTTCCTAGTTTAAGTCCTCAGCCCAAAGTCAATTTTAAAATCTCCTAGTTATTAAAGCTCTGGACCACTGACCTGAATTTTAATGATTGCATCAAAGTGTACAGTGTAAGCACAGACAAAAATAGAAAACAACATACACTAAAGGGCCTCATCTTACAAAACTTCACATAGGCAGAACTCCCACCAGTCACTTATCATAACAGGTTTCAATTGGAGTCCACATATACATGATTTTAGACTACATATATACGGCATAAAAGCCAGATTCAGTCGAGGATTTACATTAGGCTCTGCTGGTGCACACATTGATGGAGCATACTGGTGGCAGAAAGGCCACTGATGAAAAGTTCGAGAGAAGAAAATGGATTCTACCTTGCCTCCACAAAGTGGCAGTAGAAAAGAGTTCATCCCAGAAAATGTTTGGCCTTGCCTGAGAAGAAGGCACGTCAGGGGATGTGCTGATTCAGCACATTCTCTCAGCAGCCTCTGTCAGCAGGTTTCCTGTTCCTTAAATCTGTGCCCCCCCCCCCCCCAGCCCAAATTTTGAAGAACACCATATGAAACCCCTTACCACACACAGGAAGATTAGATGCTTCAGGAATGTGTAAATTACATCTCAGTGTGCCAGGTTCATGGGTTCTCAGACTACAGTGGAGTTTTGCCTGCATGAGGACTACAGTGTCAGGACCACAATGTTTATCTTCATTTACTGCATTTACCAGAGCAAAAACAATTCCTTGCTCTCCTCTAGAACATGAAAGGCTATGGGGTGGGACACACATACCCAACATACACTTTTATTGATAATAATGATCATGTTGAAACATCAGGCAAAGCCTGGTTTCATTCCCACTTCCCTTCAGATGGCTGGGACACTGATATTTGACTCCGTGGTTTTAATTTATGATGCTTCAAGATCCACTACAGCTTTTAAAACACAGCCTTGTTTAATCTAATCATTTATGGGGGTATGTTCATACCTAGATCAGCACAACTCCAGAAACCCTCTAACCACACCAGCAAAACTTCAGCATTGACGCTGTTGTGTCTGAGCCATTTCCTAAGTCTCTGGCTGAACATTTTGCTCTGATTTCAGATCCTCTCACTTCTCCTTCACAATCACTTCAGAGCCTTCAATAAAGCAAGGATCCAAGTTCACTTAACACACTTAAAAAACAAGCATTAAAGAAAAGCTTAAGTATGTTCAGAAATTGAGGATTCAGGTGTTCTAAATCAAGACAAGTTCCTTCTGCTACCCCACCATCCACACCCACCTAAAGCCAATTACAAACTGGCCCAGCTCTAGTAAAAGAGTTATTTTTAAGCATCATGTGTGCAGCAGGTGGAACAATTATCATGGTTACAAGTTAATAAATAGAATTCCTGAACAAATCAAAACCTTTCAGTAAAAATGTAACGTGGCATTAACTAGCAACCTTTTATGCAGCTTGTGTGTTTTGAAACAGCAGCTGAAGTCTCTGCCCTATTCCTTACCACTCACCAGGGCTTCATGCTCATCTTCTTTATGAGGGTTTAACCTACAAGCTTTGCTAGCAATGGAAGTTTAAATGTAAATTTGAAAAAGATGACACAGAGAGACTATTAAGTAATTCTTCCCAAGGATACCATCAGAGAAAGTTTGGATGAATTGTAGTGTCTGGATTTTAGGAAGGAGCTCAGTCTAATTATAGTCACCTGGATATTTGCCTAAACTTTACCTTTCATGTGGGAACAGTAAGATGAAAATTAGATATCCTTCATCACTGCTTCTTGTGCCTGTGAGATTGTCTCCCCTTGGCAATGCATCCCTTAGAATGGAAGGACTACAAAAGATTTCTTCCTGTCTAGCTTAGGGCTTGTTCTTTATCTGTTTTATCTTGACAGCCTTAAACTCAAAGGGTTCATCGATGAAAAACAAAAAACTACTGTGAATTTAACTACATTTCATGATGTAGAAAACAACATAAATGTTAAAACATTGACATAGACAAAGAAAATGTCAACTTTGTTCTGCTTACTCACATATTTGCCATACAGTAACATTTATCTGTGAGCAAAAGCAGTGCTCTGATATCAAGCAAAACTCACATCGACTTCAAAGTCTTGTGGAGAAGGGTCAGAGCCACAAAATTTGCATGAAGAGTTTAAACACGCCTATTTCTGTGTTGGAGAGATTCATATCCAGGTTCCTGAGTTGGTCCTTTGTGGAGATAAGAGACAGCTATGAAATTCACTTCTGAGTCCATGTTCTGAACACCTGCCCTCAAGCTGTTCACTGTATTTGCATCTGGGGTTTTGGTTTGTGTCTGTACTTCAGGATGTTTTTCCTCTGTAAGAATTGCAAAAAAAGTAGTTTTGGACTAGACAGAATTTTGCTGTCTTTATATTGAGCTCAGAAGCATGCCTGCAGTATGAACAATATTTGCACTTGCGACTGTCAGTTGGGTTCTCACATAATGGGAACACGCACTAATATATACTAGGGGATACTGACAAGAAAGAAAAAATTTCAGTATTAAACATGTTATTCTCAAACTGTAGCTTCCATAACAACAAGACTGTACCTGTCTGATGAAAGTGGAGAGGAGGAATTGCATGAAAGAGGAAGAACAATCAGAATCTTAAATTAGTTCAGAGTTGTAAATGTCAAGCTACATTCTAAAAATAAACCACAGGGAAAATCTTAGATGAGTGACATTACTCAGGAGGATACAAGCAGCAGTGATGTGTCAATGTCATCATATACAGAGAATCAGGCAATTTTCAAAAGGCCAAATGAATGTTAAGATTCCATCAGCACAAAAGCTGATGATATTCTGCATCATGGCTTACCAAAAATGCCTTCTGCAAAGCTAAAATAAAGGACAATGAAATGTTTAATTGGAGTTTGACCCGAAAGATTTCTTATGCATGTGTCGCTGTCTATGAAGTAAAAAAGAGTTTTGCATGCTGTGTTCTGGTTAAGAGAATGGATTGGGATGTAGATGTAGATTGAATTCTTGGCTCCGCCACAGGGTTCCTCTGTAACTTTGGGTAGATCATTGCATCTCTCTCTCTGCCCCAGCTCCCCATCTGTGGAATGGGGGTAATACTATGTCCTTCGTCCTGGCCTTTGTCTGTTTCTTTAGGCTGTAAATTCCCTGGGGGAGGGATAGTCTCTAACTATGTATAGGAACACAGGAGTCCTGAAATCAGCTGGGGTTGCTAATTGCTGCAGTAAAATAAATAGCAACATCAAGAAGAAGTGGTTACTAAATTGAAAGGTGCAATATTGATAATTAAAATATGTCTGGTGACACTGGACGTCAAAAGCCACATTCTGATTGACATCACACCTTCCCCACATCTCAACAGGATACAGCAGGGACTTCAATAGAGAAAAGTAAACAAAACCCCAAACAAAATGGATTGTGGTCAGGGTGGCAGCAATTAAATCTGTCTATAATACTTCTATGGTCCATGGTACTGTAGCACCTAAGTGCCTCCCAATTTTTAAGGTGTTTATCCCCTGTGAAATGGAAAGTGCTTTCATCCTCACTTTAAAATGAGGGAACTGAGGCACAGGGGAGACTAAGTCACAAAGGAAGTCACTGGCACAGCAAGGAATTTAACTTGTGCTTCTGAGTTCAGATTAGAGGCCTAAAGGGGAGGACCAAAAAAAAAAAAAAAGGAAATGCCAGGAAACAAAAGCCAATAAACTACATAAAAAACAACAACAACAAATTATTTACGAACCTTTTCTTCTCACTTTTCTAGTAGGAACTATTTGTCATGGAAGAAGGTTACATTGCACAACCCTCCCAGAATTGTTTCATTTTTAATAAAGGACTGTTTTTGGAACTGAAATGTAAAATTAAAACCCCAACCACAGTATACATCAGTAATCTACTGATGACCTTCTTGTGTTGTTAAAGGTATTATACTTTAGCATTCGGCCTTATATTTTCCAATATACACCCATCACATCCATTCCATATGGGTTCACGATCTGTGGCTTATAGCTGTACTAAAACTACCTCAACAGTTGCAAATGTTATCACAGACAAAGCACCCATCAAACTACACATTTAATGCAAATTTTAATACAGGAAAAATAGTTATTATAGAGAATGCTTGCTTGGGTGTCTGACTGATGACTTTTGCCCACATGCTCACCATATCGGGGTTGAGAATTTTCCCCCAAGTTGGATTGACAAAGACTCGAGTTATTTCGCCTTCCGCTGTAGCACAGGGCATGACTCAATTGCTGGTGGATTCTCTGTACCTTAAAAGTCTCTAGTAATTTAGGCCTGCTCTACACTGACACGCTGCATCAAAGAGAGATATGCAATCTGTGTACTGTAGAATGCGTATCTCCCATTGACCAACTTACTCTCCCTTACCACGGCATCTTCCCACAGATGTGCAAACAGGAAACGCTCTCCATTCAACAGAGCATTACTCTTTTCTTGGGGGTGGAGTTACTGCATCAAATGGAGAGCACTTGCGGGATCAACTGAGTGGGTCTCCACTGACTGCTCAATTGATCCCACTGCATAGATCCCTCAGTCATAGGTTAGAGGTTTATTGCAAGAGTGGGTGGGTGAGATTTTGTGGCCTGCATTGCGTGGGAGGTCAGACTAGATGATCACATTGGTCCCTTCTGACCTTAGAGTCTATGAGTACATATGTATTCACTACAAATGCTTGAACACCTTTACAAGCTATGTTTTTTAAATTTAGCTCATGCCACACTTGCTGCTTGCTTTTATTTGTGGCAAAAAACTGGATTATCACCTTCAAACATATGGAGGTCTCTTCCGTAACTACAATTTTGAATACAACATCCTTATCATGAAGAATGTTGGCCCTGATATTACTTTGCCATACACCCTTTCAACATCTCATTGGACTCAGTTAAGTCCCGTATACACAAGTATAACTAGCAGAAAACTGAGGCCCAACTTCCTTGGGCTTGTTTACACTGAAATTGCTGCATCAATCTCTGCAGATTGATGCAGCAGGATCAACTGAGTGGCCAGTATAGACCCACTTAATCAACCCCAGAAGTGCTTTCCGGTCGATACAGTAACTCCACCTCCCAAAAAAGAGTAACTGCATCAAATGAAGAGCATTTCCTGTTGGCGCAGCTGAGTGAAGACATTCTACAATACGTAGACTATGTATCTCCCATCGACCCATTATGGGAGGGTAGACTAGGCCCTTGTGTGCCCTGCTGTGATACGTTCTCCAAGTCTAACTCATTGTTTAACCAGTGCCCTACGAAAGTTATTTTAGGGCATCATCGGTTTGTTTCTACTTTCATGTTCCTAGTCCTCTGTTGATTTTGCCTATTTTTCAAAAATGGCTGAGCAAAATTCACCTATTTTCTCTTTGGTGAGTAATTCCAGGCCTCATGTATATGGGCGTGGAAGTCACGTTGATAGCAGAACCAGTGAGGCTCCATTCTGTAGCAGGAAGATGAGTCCCCTTTTGGCCCCCATGCATCTGCCCAGCTCTAGCCTGAGTATTTTGGTTGTGCACTTGGCTGTGGATTTCAGCCTAATTTCCATTTATTTTGTTGATCTTCCTAAAAAAGGCCATAATCTTTCAAAATGCGTCAAGCACCTTCTGTGAGGTGGCGGGTGTCTTCAAACGTCATTGAAGTCAGTACCAAGGAAGGGTGCATAAATATTCACAGGATCAGATTATATGAGCCATCTGGAGAGGTAGGGGCGGGGCTCAGGACCAATCGGCCTATGGGGCCCTCCGCACCCCCTCATTCTGGGGGTGTGGGGCGGGCTGGCCCAGAGGCTGGGTTCTGCTCTCCACCCCTGGGCCGGCTACTCTGCCCTGAGGGTGGGGTGGGCTGACCCAAAGGCCAGGCTCCACGCTCTCACCCCACCCCACCCCTTGACTTTGGCTTGCCACCAAAGGCAGCAAGGCAGGGGCAGCAGGGAGCATGGCAGTGGTGGGGCAGCAAGGACCCGCAGGGCTCAAGGCAGTCACCTGCTCACCTCCCCCTAAGGACAGCCCTGCAGATTATTAGTTATCACATTTGATATCTCACTTTACAACACATCACAAATCCCTTAGACAGTTAATTTGATTTGCTTTTTAGCTGGCTTGCTTAACAAATCCTGTTAACTGAAAAGATCAGCAAGCTCCAGAATACTTTGAATACTCCTGTCCTAAGGGTGTTTCCTGCTCTGCTAGGTGAATTCCACTGAATAATGAAGTTACTGTAAAATTAAAGTCACTCCCTTCCTGAAAAAAAATAAAATAAAAATTGGAACTGTAGGACTCTAGAATTGTAGGAAGGAATCTGGACTCCAACTTAGATACATCAGGGTTTTTCCCAAAGAGTTTAACTACAGAGTAGTTGCACCACACTTTTATTTTTCATCCTTCTTTAACCTTTAATGTCCTCTCAGTACCCAAAATAAGCAATACTAGCACACACATACAAAGACTATTCTGTGACTGGATACCCCCCCCCCCCCCATCTTAAAATCTTATGGTGAGAAAAATCTGGCTATTAGTTTAAACAACTTAGAACTAGAGTTTTTGTGTGCATCAGGGTACTTATTTATGTACCAGTGTCAAATCTTGCCTTTTTTATATTTAAAATTATAGTTTTCACAGGTTCACGGTAAACCTCTAGGTAAGAAAGTGGCTTTTTTTTTATTTAATAGAAAAGTCTGCTTCCAAATCACTAAAAATAATTCAAGCATGTTTATATTTTCTTTTCATTGAGTCTAAAGATATCATATTATTCATTCATCTCCTCTCTTCTCTTTAATGTATAACATATTTTAAAATATTATGTGAATTTATTGCTGAAGGAAAAGTTTGATAGTCCTTGAAACCATTCCTTAGTTATCCACAGAACAGATATGAGCAGCAACAGTGCTTCCACATCATTCCCCACCTGTGTGCATTAACCTTTCATTGAAGATATCACCTCTAGAAGTGAAAGGATAATTCAATCTGTATGCTCTTCAGTTCCTTGGCCATTCTGCTAAGGGTGTCAACGAAGGCAGCTCCAGTCTTGAAGATGGGTTTTGTGATGTGGACTCTTCCTGCTGGGAACTGGATTAAGACCATCAAACTCATTTTATGTAGGATCGACGAATAAATGTTGTGGAGTGGCACCTATCCACCAATGGTTTGAACTGGTGACCTACAAAGGCTCTATCTCCTATTCTGAATCCAGCCCCCCTGTTTGATGACAACTTTCAGGATCAGGATCCCCTCTGACATTTTATAAGTTTTACTATAGAAAATGATTCAGCTCAAGCCATCTGTAGTTTCATTCGACTGTGTCCTTGCAAGAGCACCAGGATTTGTTTCTCCTTGTTACTTGAGGGTGTTCGATGAGGGGGTAGAGTCACTGACATGAAAAGCATGAGTACAGCTCAAGTGATTTTTGATTGCTATTCTAACAAGATTAGACACAGGACTCTTTCCCCCTACCTGCTAGCTATTTGAAAATTGAACTAGTGCAAGGGTACTCCCCAAACAAACTTTACTTTGGTTTGGCATGAGGTACAAGGCAATTCAGAAACTGGCACTGCCTGAAAGTTCTCTTGCCTTGTTATTTCCTTCCAAGAATGTTTAAAAAAGTATGTTTTCCATTTCCATTGCTGTTCACACTGCAGAGCTAATAGTTTTTATACAAAACAAATCTCCAGCAATCGTGATAATATGAATGCTTGAGGAAAGTGAAGACCTGAAAGTGCAAATTATAAGTAAATTAAAACTGACCAAGGTGTCAGCAGTCTGTCTCAAGGAATATATCATACCAGCTGTAATTTACAAATAATTTACAAGGAACTGGGTAGGTTTAGGAAAAGAGGAGATTAAAGGAGGACATCATTAGTGCAGTCTTAAATCGCTCCTTCTGAAGGCCAGAGAGTGGATTTTTAATGTAAATTATCACCTGCTGACAATCAAGCTGACACATGGGTGAGTGATTTTTGAGACTAAATTTCTGGCACCTAAATATTGTTTTCAGCTATTTCAGAACTGATTTTAATATCACATTTCACCATAAAAGTCACATTTTCATAGGGTGAAAATAGCAGCATTTGCCCATTCCATGAAAGCTGTTTTCAGCCCACTCTGTAGACAATAAAAAAACCGTACTGAGTGAATGTTCATCATAATTGCTCCTGAAAGATCCAGTAAGTGATTGTGCAACAACATAAGTTACTTACCACAGTATGTATACTAGATGCGTATAAACCATAATAGCCTGCACCAATACCTTCTCATAAGGGACATGTACTATCAGTTTTGGACAGTAGCAGCCCTTGAATTTCCACTTCAACTGCTGCTTAAAAATGACATTGTCAGAAAGGAAACACCTACTCTGTACCTTCGCTTGCCTTCTGATCTCCTATTAGTTAACCCCAAAGTGCATATGTATACAGCTTTAATCCCCAAGCGTATATCTGAACCAGGGGAAATCTGGAATGGATTGTGGAGTATTTTGGTTACTAATGCAGCTGTTACAAGTGTTTGATTTGGCAAGGGAACAGAAAAGGCACTGCATACCAATTTCGTGAGCCACTGTAAAAGCTGCATGGAGACCGTCATCTTCAATCACTGCACAGCTGCGCTCAGGAGAGCATATGGTCCCAACGTCTGCCATTCCCAGAGTATCACATGAATGATGCCCACATAAATCCTGCCAAGAAAGGAAAAGAAAAAACATTAAAATGAATTTTTACACCAAGGAGTAACAACACGTTAGAGTCACCAGCCCTTTGCAAATAGCAGGACCAGGAGAACAGTAATATTACTACTATTTTGGATTTTCATCTAAGGATCTCAGTGCACTCTAAAAGCACTATGGCCCAATCACACTCCCATTAAAGTCAACAGGAAGTTTTTCATTGACTTTGAGGGGAGTTGGGTAAGACTCCTATTTAATTACCATGGTGTCTTGAGGCTCCAGTTGACATTAGGGTCCCATTGCGCTAGGCACCATACATATGGGCAGCAAGAGACTCTCCCTGAACAAAAGATCTTACCATCTAAATAGATAAAATAGACAGGGGTGGGGAGAAGTATTAACCTCATTCTAGAGATCTGGAACAGAGAGAAAGAGGTCACATAGGAAGTCTGTGGCAGAAGATCTCAAAGCACTTTACAAGTTTTAAGGCACTTATCCTCACAACACTCCTGGGAGGTAGCAGTGCTACTACCCCCATTTTATTGGGAGCTAAGGCACAAAGGCTATGTCTACACTGGCAATTTAAGTCGACTTAAGGAGGCTTAAGTCGACTTAAATTAAGCCACATCCACACTAGGCTTTCATTAAGTTGACTTAAGAAATTCCTTAAGTCGACTTAATGAAAGCTTAAGTTGACTTTGTTTCTACCTTAAGCTGACTTATGGACGGTGTGGACATGGAGTAACCCTTAAGTTGACTTTATTAAGTCGACTTAAGGGTGGTTAGGTCGACTTAACAAAGTGGACTAAGTCAACTTAAAGCTAAGTCAACTTAGTCCACTTTGTTAAGTCGACTTTAATAAGGTCGACTTAAAGTCGACCTTATTAAAGTGAGCCTACCTTTTCTAGTGTAGACATAGCCAAAGAGATTCAATGTCTTGCCCAAGCCCAAGCAAGTGTGTGATAGAGCAGGGAAGGGAATCCAGTTCTCCCAAATGCCTTGCCCATGGAACTATTGTTCCTTTCGATTGTCTAAAAACCATGTTGCACATGCAAGGTGGGTGAGGTAATACTTTTTATTGGACCAGCTTCTGTTCGTAAGAGACACAAGCTTTCAAGCTACAATGAGCTCTCTCACCAACAAAATTAACAATAAATATTAACTTCCCTAATGCTTCTGCTTTCAGAAGGTAGCACTGATATTAAATTGAGTGGATGGACGGACACACACACACTTGGCCTGATGTAAAAGTCAGTAGAAAGACTCTCATTGATATTTCAATGGACTTTGAATCAGGCCCTTATGTATTTAGCCCATATGTGTGATAAGACCCACTATATATGGACTGCTAAATCTGTCAGAAAGCTTAGCATACTTTAATGTGCAAAATGCAACTAAGAGACCCTGTGCAAAAAATATGTTCAGGTGGTTTAAAGAGAAAATTGCAAACTATGTCTATTCCACAGTCCATTTACCACTTAAACACGGTTGGATGAAAGTGCCATTTTTAAGACATAACTGTATTTTCAACGGCATCTGTCAAAGAAATCTCTCTATTTGTTACCTTATTTCACTAACCATTGTTTTATTTAATCATTCAGGTTTCCTTCCTTTCTTCCTATCTCCATTTAAAATGCACTACTTCTATCAAGCCTTTGATGATTATAAAAGCTGTGTGGAGATCAGACATAAAGGAGCTTAATTTAATTTGAGCAGTCTAAGCTCTAGCTTGGATGCCAAGGCAGGGAAAGGAAGGTGTACATTTCATCTGGTTAATCCACAGTTTTTTGTACCAGTATATCTATTTTGCTAAAGGGTGTGATTTTTTTTTACTAATATAGTAATATTGGTAAAACCCATAGTGTGGATACTGTTATGCCGGTATATAAAGGTGCTTTATACTGCCATAACTGCTTCCACATCAGGGGCAGTGTACTGCTTTAACCCTTCCAAGATAGTTAAAGCAGTTTAACCTTTGTGTGTACAACAGCCCTTAGAATTCCTTTAGATTCATAACTGAATTTTCTTCTGCAAACTTGTAGATTCATGACAGAGATATTAACTACAATACTTCACTAAATATATGCTGTCTGAACATATGTATTACTCTTAAATTTGGTGCATGGGGATTTCACCATGGCACTTCCATTAATGTCAGGACTGCTACTTATGCAGATATTGGTCCAATAAAAGATATTAACTCACCTACCTTGTGTCTCACATATCTACATATTGCTTTGAAAATGTAAAGGCATTTGTATTCAGCAATAATTTAATATGGACATGCTGCTGACATCATATCATACTGTATGTTGTGTGTCATCCTACAAAAGGGAGGTTTTCAGAAATTTAGTAACAGCACCCAAGTGTATTCTCATCTCCAATAGTTGCTCACAGTACTGTGCATGCCAAAATCAATCTTATAGCCAAATAGCTCACCAACAAACGTCACTACACTGCTCATCTTCATAACATTCGAATTTAGCCAAAATAAAATAGGCTTAAAAGATGTCTCCTTTTCTTTAACCCTTTTTCTTGTCTTTACAGAACTTCAAATATGGTGATTTAAGACACAGAAGAGATGCATCATTCAGTGGCCACAACTTAAAATCCCAATGGAGGAGAGAAATTACTCTGAAAATGCCATAGTTTGAGTCATGAGGTTCCCAAGTATCACACTGTTAGGAAGCGGCCTTCACACCCTTTACCTCAACTCACTACCCATTCCTTTGTTTCTTGGTCTTTTTCCATAGTAAAGACTTCACTCTATATTATTAAAAACCTAAACTATGTATACTCCTGCTGATTGAAACTTTTAGGACAAATTTTGTCCTGATGTCCACCCCCAGTGGTCCCACTGACTATTAAGATTAGTTATCAGTATCAATAACATTCTTCCCTTCCCTACAAAGTCTTAAATGCAACCTCAGATGCTCCTAAAGTAAAGTTGCTGGAGTAGACTGGAGGTTTTTATTGCATCTAAAAAAGTATTCTTGCTTAAAATCAGGCCCTGATATAATGATGTAACCTAATAAATTTGCAGACCTCCTCAATTTTTCAAACCACTTCAAAAGCACTAAGAAAGCATGGGCCCATATAATACCTTTAGCTAGTCTCCAAGAATTATTTCTACACAATGTGTGGTTTTCATTTAAAGAGTTAGATACCCATTCATATCTAATTTTGTCTGAGCTTTTGCTCACTTAATTATACCCAAATATTGATGGGAATGTCCAAGAATAAACTTTTATTGCTGTTTCTAAAGAAAGAGTTTAGTCTGCCTTTTGATCTAGATTATAGTAGTTTCAAAATAGATGAGTTGTGCATTGTAAGATCAGTAGTTAATTAGACAGCTCATTAAGGCCAAGTTTTCTTGGCTCTGGCATTCTTGAAGTACAACAAGGAAGTCTGGCCTTTTGCCACCTACAGGTGACATTACTGTATGTGAGGACAACTATAAAGTGTCCCTATTGACATTAATAGCTAGTTTCACTTGAAAATCTCGGATTCTAGTTGTACATCTGAAAACTGGAATAAACTTATCTGTAACAGATGCAAATTTTGAATCCTGACATTAAGTAGTGCCTTAAACTCCGGAAATACTTTGAGCAAGACATTTAACATTTACCCACATTTCTTCCATTCATAAACTTTGCTCTTCAGTTTTAGCAAATATCCTTAATTCTTCATAATGTAATATCTTTTACATGTTAGAACTGTAAAAGCAGTTTAAAATCACTTGAAAGAGGTTCCTGGAAATGCCAGAGATAAAGCGCTTTGAACTACTAAATCGGTAATCTGTCAGACGATTAGAAATCTATGCATAACTGCCTTGGGCCTAGTCTTTTTGGGGAGGAAGTCAACACAAATATTGTTAAATATTGCAACGGTTTGCTCACATCTATTTAGACAAAATGACCACATACTATTTCCAACAATGACATTTTCTATACAAAACATATTATAATTATATTATGGTCAGTGGAACCACTGTGCAAATGAGAGTGACAGCAAATGTTGTTGTTTCTTTGGCATAAAAAGTGTCAGTTACACCTGGATATCTTGTAGATATACTGCTGGAAATTGGCACAATGACTGAGTGACCTCTGGCTTATTAATAGAGGAAAGTTATTTGGATGAGACGGTATAATTAAAAGCCAGAGAAATAACTAGAGCAAAAGAAAGCATGTTCTTCACTCAATGGAATTATCATCCACTGATCTGAGATAATCCAGCTAAATTTAAATTAAATTTTAATAGTGCTGTCAGCTGGATAGTTAAACTAAATCACATAAGCAGGACCCATATAATTGCTATGTGGAAAAGGGCAGGACTGTGGCCTCTGGCTCTAATGTGAACCTTTTTGTTAGAGCCAGGCATTGACTTTACTGAGGAGTACTTATGAAAGACTTTTTCATGTTCTGGTTGCCTGTATTTGTTATGAGAAGTATCTATTTTAGTTTTCACATGATTCAGGGTGGAATGCAAGGAAAGGAAGAGAATGGGATTTTGTCCAGATGTTTTCAGTAGTTCACCTCTGGGAGCCTGCATTCAAGTTAGGTCCTAAATGAAATAGGTTGAGGGAATGTTACATAGGCTGGATTAAAGAATTTTGGGACCCTGTGCAGTATAGAAATTGCCCCACCCCTACCCCATCCTTAAACTACATTGAGAATGTGATATACAAGACAGTTGCTGACCTTGCCAAAACATCGCAGTGCTGCTCTTCAGCTATACACTCTTAACAATATCCCCTAAAAGAGACGGTCTCAAATGGCTGTGGGGAATGGTCAGATTTCTGGAGTAGGAGGGGGCATGCAGCAAAACTTCTGATTGTTTTGGTGGTTGTGGGTGAGGGTGAGGTGGGGGGCCCAGCGCTATTCATTCTGGTTTGCCCTGGCCACTTCTCCATCATGACTGGTCAAACCTGATAAGTGGCGTTGCAAACCATAGCAGGGGCTCACAGCATCGCTCAGACTTGGAGAGTTTCATTAGTGGTTGGGGCCTTCTTGAGATGGGGGCTCTCATCTAAGAGGGGGGCCCATTCACCAGCTTGGCGAAAAACAGTGAGCCACACCTAACTCCATTTTAGACTTTAGCACAGGCTTGTTTATTCCTCTGCCCCACAAAGGCAAGAAATAATAACAAGAAACAAAACACAGTCCCGCACTGGCATGGTACTGCAGTGTCCTCTACCACTCAAATAGCTCAAGATCCTCCCATAGCCTCAGGATGGGAACTCAGAGCTTTCCTCCCCTCTAGCAGCCTCCTCTGCTGCTCAGGAAAGTGTTTGTCTCTCTTGTGTCCCCCACACTTATAGATTTGGGTCTTTACTTACAAATTCCAGCTGGAAATCAGAGCCCATCAGCTGGTTCCCAACACTTGCCCGATGGGTCCTTCTTAGGTCAGGACTTCCTGCTCCCTGGCTCTGCAATCCCTTTAAGGGGCAGACAGTGCTGCCACAGGGACACTGTGCAAGGTCTCACTGGGCCTGATTTTGTTAGGTACTTCCTGAGAAGGCTTAACCCAAAAATACAATGGTGTTGGGTTAGGTACAGTTTAGAAGCTACATCACTCATGTGTTTCTGCTGAGACAAAGTTTGGAATTTACTGTTAGCGTCAATAAGCAATGTCAATACAGTGACTAAGTACTTTCCAGAATGAAAGAATCAGTCATAAACAGCAGAGATTTAAGCTAAATTGACTAAATTCATGCTTGGTGTAACTCCACTAAAGTAAATGAACTTACAGTGAATTTGGCTCAGAAATATAGAACTGTAGTCACAGCCGCAGTCACAAACTAAACAATGATATGGATCTATGCAGAATGTATGTTCTCTGCCCTAATGAAAAATCTTATATAATTCAATAGAAAATTATCACCTTTCTATTAGATTGTAACCATTCTATAGAAGACAAACACTCTGGAGCCTAGTTTTCTCATGGTGAGCAGCAGTGGGAGAACTAGGCCTACAGAAAGAATATTTTTCTTTATGAAATTGTGTAGGCTTTGAAATAATATCTGTAGAACCCTATCACATTTCAATAGAACCTAATAGTTTGAAAATGTCACCTCTATTCAATTCTATAGCACTTCTCCATAAAGGTGATAACAGAGAAGTAAATCAACGAATTTGTCACACAAGAGGAAGGATTTATTGCAACTAATGGGGCTGATTTTGTAATTCGTACTTAGGAGAAGTGCTCATTGATATCAATACATACGGTGGGGATCCAGGTTAAGAATTTTCACATATGACTTTGGGGCCAGAATATTAAACATCCTGGGGTATTAGATGCCTAATTGCTTTGGAAAATTCCACTAAGTGTCTCAATACCTTTCAAAGCCTAGCCATTTGTCTATATTTGTTAGAGTTAAACTCAGGTCCCTTGCAGATTATATATTAACCTCTTGTGTTATGCAGCATGGCTCATTTTGAAGCACGTATCAAATTAAATCCAGATAAACAGAAGATCATGTATCACTGAGCCATAAAAGTCAATTGCTTTTTCTAAATCAGGACTCAGTGGGAGTTAAAAACAAATTGCATAAGCACTATCTGTAATATAAATATTAATATCATTATTACCGAGACTAATTCTACACTGAGGGAAAATATGAACGTTAGATATAATATGTCTTTAAAAAAATGAAAGGAAGACAAAAAACAAGGGAAAGGACCTCGAAAGCACTTTCCCATTCAAGCAATGTCAGTATGTCTTTAAAAGGTCTTGCTGGGTGTAATGCGAGTTCTGGTACATGCGAGTCCTTTCAGAATCAAGGTAAGCGTTATGCTAGAGATCTATATGGCAACATGCATGCTTAATGTATACACACTGACGACTCATAATAAATTACATAAAGTTTGCGAAATGTGTTCGTTTGATAGATGAATTGCAAATATTATTCTGTTGACAGACAGGCACAAAGTTCAAGGTGGCTGTGGCTAATAAACAGACGGAAAATGTCTCTCACACAGTTGCTCCATGCCTGAAAAACAAGCCATTTAGAAGAAGACATCTGGATGTACAAACACTTAGCACAACGGCATTCAGAGCCCATCAAAACATGGAGTTGTAGCTTGGCGTCCAGTTGCTAAGCAACCGACTTCATACATTCAAAACACAGTTGTAAAAGTTGGGTCCTCATGCCAATTGCTGCTTCTTCTCATTGAAAAACAAAACTGGGTGGGGAGGGAGGGAGACTTTCTTTGGGGTTAAAAAATAACTGTTTTCTATGAGCTGTAGCTCTTCTGCTTGTTTGTCCTTTAACCCTTTTTCATGTTTACATTCTGAGGTCTAACTGAATCTCCTAACACTGTCAGATGAAGGCAGTATGCATCACAAACACATTCCCTTCAAAAACAGTCCAGGAATGTACACACTAAGAAAATACCTGTTTTTTTTCTCATTAAGCCAAATATATTTCTGATGTAACCCCAATGAGTTTAAAATAGAGGGCCAGATCTTCAGCTGGTGTAAATCAGGCTAGCAATTCATTTAAATAAATTGAGCTATGCTGATTTAAATCATCTGAGGATATGTCTAATAATTCTGTCAAAAATATATACCAAGCAAACTACAGCCGATTGTTCTTGGCACTTATTTCTGTTTGTTACGTAACAGTGCAAGCTATTTTTCCATATAAAGGCTAATGTGTCATATGTATGTTATTATAAATCACGAATATCAAAACAACACTGTACAAATTTGTGATTTTTGCTCTTTGAGGTGAAATTTTCATCTATAATAAATGTTTAGGCTCAGCATCTACCTCCCTTGGTCCACAAGTAACTCACAGTGTAAGATATTATGCAACACGGTCCAATCCTTAGTGATCATCTCAAAGTTCAGGAATACAATCTGCCACCCATAGTTGCCTGAAGCATGATTAGCTCCATTGAAACTAACTGGAATAATTGAAGAGAAAGGTAGGAGTGACCTGAATTTGGCCCAGAATTGCCATTCAACATGGTTATCTACAGTCATAAGAGCATACAATCTAGTTAGCTTCTGCTCATTCAGATTGTATTTAGCAAAGTGATCTTTAAAATCTCTATCAGATTTCATTTTAAAACAAACAGGATGGATGGATTTAAACCTGCCACAAGAAAGTGCCTGCTGTACAAGTTTGGGATGACAGAGACGGAGAGTAATGGTTTAAGTATTTAGGGCTATAAAAGTAAGCCAGGCTTTTTCTTCCCATTTCCCAGTTTAGAGCAACTACTTTCCCAAACCATTACAAAGCATCCTTTTTGGCAGCCTTCTATGATGTAGAAAAACAAGGGAATTCAAACTAGCAGAAATTCCTGCAGTTTTTATTATCTTCTTACTTAGGGAAGAAAAACATGACCAAAAGGGCTACTCTTACAGATGATCACTACATAAACTCCGCAACACGTCCACTGGAGCAGTGCCCCTTAACTAAGCATGGCAATGCAATTAAGGTGCTGATACAAAGTTTTGCATGAATGAAAATTGCAGAATCTGGCCTTTAATTGATTAGAAGACCAATTTTTCACTATATAGATAGCAAGGTACTACATGCTTCGCCACAAACTGAGCTGCACTGAGTTAGTATAGTTTTGTTTACGTGTCTTACATTTAAATCCTATTCTTGAAATGCTGTATTCCTCCAGTTCTAATGCCATTTCTCTTTCATACCAGGAATACAGTGTTAAATGACTGCAGCTAAGTGGGGAAGCCATGTGCTGCTGAAGGCGTTATCACCAATTAATTCTGTTTTCCTAATCTCAGTAGGCCAGATTCATTCTTAGGTTAATTGGGTCCATTGGGTGTTATCAATTTTTTACTGTGACTATGCACCAGTGATGAAAGATGCACTATTGCTAACATGGACATGTGAAACAGATTATGACAGCAATGTGATCTCCCAAATGGGGATGAATATGGTGATCTTGGTCTAGTCTCTGGTAGCCATGTGTCCAAATTATATGTATTAATCCCAGTCCTAAATACTCGCAGCCTCTGTTCAAAAAAAGGCCTAATTCTGGAATAAACACAAGATGCTGCAGGTCAGGGAGACAGTGCATTGGCAGATACTCTGGTGAAATTTGCAAAGGGACTACACCAGGGGCGTCAAACGTGACCCATGGGCTGCACGTCTTCCACCTGTCCTGTGACTGTGCTCCATGGGACCACACTCTATTCTTGAGAGAGAGAGAGATCTTGCATTCCCAGTGCTCTGCGATGCCACAAGAGTGTCAGGTCTCGCGACATCGCAGAGGACTGGGTATGTAAGTCTGCACTTCAGGAGCCCACACTCTCTCCCTAACAGTGGCACAGAGAGTATAGATTTGCAGCAGGCCACAATGTCACAAGAGTGCCCTAATATTTCAATTTATGGAATGTACAGCCCACCTGAAGTACATTTAAGTCAAATCTGGCCCGCCATAGCAAATGAGTTTGACACCCCTGGACTACACTCACTACATCTCATAACTCATAAGACGTGGAAGGCTTTCCTTTAAAATACCATAACAATTCTGTGGCATTGCCAATTAAGCAACTGGTTAAGGAATGAAGCTAGGCTACCATACAACTGAGATTTGCCACCAGCCTTCTTGCTGTCCAGATCAGTGACCTACCCCCAACAGAAGTGAGGCTCAGACACCCATCCTGCAGACTGGGGGGCTGCAAAAGTGGAAACAAGGAGCAGGACGGAAAATCAGACCAGACGAGAAAGGACGATAATTAACCACTGAAACAGTTTACCAAG
>ML685813.1:5355352-5401623 GCA_007922175.1 Pelusios castaneus | reverse complement strand
AGCGTCTGACGAAGTGGGATTTTCTCCCACGAAAGCTCATGCGATAAATAAATCTGTTAGTCTTTAAAAGTGCCACAGGACTCTGTCGTCTTTCTACAATAGACTAGCACGGCTACCCCTTTGGAATTTGATTAGTTTACCAAGGGTCACGCTGGAGGCTCCATCAGTGCCAGTTCTGAAATCGAGCTCGGCTGGCTTCCTCGGTGAGCTGCACTAGGAATTATTGGGGGGAGACTGTTCTCTAGGGCTAGGAACAGACGATCACCAGTGGTGGCTGCGGACCTCGCGACCTAGGACTGCAGGGCTCGCTGGCCCCCCAGCTGGGCCACCTACCTCCCGGGTGAAGAGGATCGCGGCGTCATAGTGCTCCTCGTGCTCGTCCTCCAGCGGGTTGTGCTGGTGCTGCCACTTGCAGAAGCTCTTCAGCGTGGCGGCCGCGTTCTTGCTGACCTCCAGCCCCTTCTCCTTGTCGCCCGGCAGCACGGCCACCTTCACCACGGCCAGCCGGATGTGGTTCTCGATGCTGCCGTGGCCGTAGAGGCGCGAGGCGATGCTGGCCAGGGTGAGCAGGTAGTGCTGGAGGCCCTTCCCGTACTTCTGCACCATGGAGCCGTCGGCCACCAGGAGCAGCTCCACCTGCCGGGCTCTGGACACCGAGCGCGTGCTCCTCCGGCGCCCGGCGGGCTCGCTCTGGGCGGGGCGTTGCTGCAGCCCGCCTTTGCCCTCCGGTGGCGGGGTCTGGGCGGAGCCGCGCGTCTCGCAGCTGGGGCGCGAAGGCAGCGTCTGGAAGCTGAAGTGCTCCTTGCGGAAGAGGTGCGGGAGCCGGGCCGAGCCTGGCCCGTAGAGCGGCGGTGGGGGGCCCGCCTCTTTAGCCCGGAGCCAGGGCTTGATCGTGTAGCGGGCGTGTTTGACCGCGAAGTAGCCGTCCAGCCCCCCGCACAGGTTGAACACGGCCAGGGACTGGGCGCTGCCGTCCACCGTGCCCCGGTAATAGCAGTGAGACCAGCCGCGGGGGTGCAGAGGCGCCTGCGGCCCCACCAGCTCGTCCCTCTCCAGATCCAGGAGGAACCTGCTGCCCCCGGCGTAGAGGAGGTAGCCCGCCTTGCCTCCCCCAGCGTAGATCTGGTCAATGTCCCGCACAATGCCGCTGGGCCGGGGCAGCTGTGGGGATGCTGCAGCTCCGGGAGGCGGCTGGGTTTTCTCATCAGCAGGTGCTGCTGTTGGAGCTCCGGGCTTGGCAGCTGCAAAGTGCAACTCTGCAGCCAGCAGCAGGGAAACAAACTTCAGGACCATATTTGTCTCTTTAAAAAAAAAAAAAAAAGTCACCGGGTGGAGATAGCTCAGCAGAGGCGCTGAAGAGAGGAAGGAAAAAAAAAATCCTCCGAAGGTTAAGGCAAGTGCGAGTGGGAGGAAAAAAAAATGTCAACAAAAAGCAGCTCGCGTGTGAACTTTGCGAGAGTCAGGAGCACATGGGAAGAGAACACCACAACACTAAGACACTGCTGCACAGGAGACAAAAAAAGTGAGGCTCAGATCCAGCGAGCAGAGAAGTTTGAGCACTTCCACTTCACTCTTGTGGGCACTGCAGCATCATCAATAGGGGCAGGAGGAGCAGGTCCAGATGGGCACTTCCACAAGCTCCAGTCAGCCCCTTTGCCCTCTTTTGTTTGGAGAGAGGAGAAGAAACACCCACACCTACCAAAAAAGACTCGATCGTCTCCGGTGAGATGGTAAATGGATGCCCTGGATTTTGTAAAAAAACAAAACAAAACTTCTCCTTTTTCTAATTTTTGTTGTTATCCCCAGTCTGTCGATGTGAACAACAGGAGAAGGGAGAGAAATGTGAAGATGAGAGGAGGTGGAACAATGAATTTATAGCGGAATGCCATCCTGCAATGGCAATTTCAACAATTCGTCACTGCAGGCTGCCTCTTAAAGGGAGAGCTTCAAAACCACCACTCCCACACTTCCTTCTCATTTAATCAGACACACAGAGAGAAACTGAGGGGTGGGCGGGGAAGGGGGGGGGAGAGGGACTGAGGGGGGAGGAGTAAAGGAGAGAGAGGGGCTGAGATAGGCAGGAGAGAGGAAAGAGGGAAGGGAGGGAGACTGGGAGAAAATGTTTGTTTAAGAAAAACACACATTTCCTTTGAATCATTTAAAGTCACAGTGTCACCTGGATCTGTCTGATATTTCACAACTGATGGGGCTGACTAAGCTTTGCTTACCTCATGTCCTGTAAGGGTCCTCCTCTATCTTATTGTTATTTGTGTATTTTTTTAAGTGGATGAGACAGATTTATTACTTTTTAATGGGGATAGGAAGTTGTGGGGGCTTTTAGAAGTGATCCTTTCTGCAGAGTGCTGTAAAACACATGATAGCTTAGCTGGCTGGAGTTGTGCAACCAGTAAGAAGGATGAGTTGCTCTATTTAATGGGGAAAAAAATTAGCAAGCTGGTTTCTTACAGTGACATATTGCTTCCTGTATTTACTGCAAGGACATAGATTGCTACAAGAGGTTTTCCATGACATTTAACTTTAGAGCCTGGGCATGGGGAAATTGAGGCGATTCATGCTCGTCTTCTTTGTGCAGGAGCTGCCACACTTATCCGGTCAGGAAAAAATGCAAAACCCCCCTTCCTTTGTCTGTATGACTGTGATTCTTCTGCAAACATGTCTGTCATTATTTCAAGCAAACTGTCATTTAGTCTGGGTGGACTGTAATTTCCCTCAGTTCCCAAGGAGGAGAAAGGGTGCGGAAGAGTTAACACTTACTTTTAGCCTCTGGAATGGTTTCAGATACTTAGATCATCCCCCCACTGCCACACACACACACTTACCCCTCAACCCTAATCTTTGTGTTCCAGCAGGGACACCACAAAGGGAGGATATCTGGACTAATTGATGATTTACTATTTCATCTGACCATTACATGTAAAGCCATCCATACTCAGCCAAACTGAATTGTTTGATATACAGTACAACCATTCCTGAGAAGGGAGGAAAAAAACACTATAGGTCAGCCCTCAAAGAATCATAAAAAGCTACAACTGGGACCTCAAGTGGTCATCTAATCCACCCCCCCCCCCTTTTGTGGAGGCAGGATTAAGTACACTCTGATCATCCCTCACAGATTTTCATTTAACCTGCTCCACAGGAAGAAGAGAAGGTTACACAAACATAGGAGGTCAAATGCTGTTCGCATTTATTTACTTAATAGAAGGTCAAATCACCTACTTTCATTTGCACTAACTCCTAGATGAATCATTGCTTGGAACAAATGAGTCCAGTATGATGTATTTTCTATATTTGTCCTGTGAGGTTCTCCAGAAAAGGAAAGGTACAGGTGCTTCACAAAGGTTCCAAGAGCCTATGCCACTTGGCTATCCAGTCTGTGCAGGTTAGGAAATATAGGTGCCATCTCACTTACGTTGGTGTTTAACTTTGCACACAGCAAATAGACTTTTAAGTTAATAGAACTACTCATAGGAATTATATTTGAGCACATGTACATTCCTGTAGGATCAAGACCTATATCAGACAATTAAAACAATAGCAGATTAGGGTTTGAATTCAAAGTTCCTGTGTTTCTAAAGACTCCTTCAAGAATGGAATACTTCTTTAAATAACCATCTAGGCAATGAGTTAATACTTGTAAACCATTTAGAACACATATTGCCATATAAGTGCTAAGTAACATAACTGACATATCCTTAGTCTTAAATTATATCATTCAGTGGTTACATCAGGAAAAGGGTTCACAAATGAAAGCTGCAGCTGTTTATTTCTCTGTGCAATTCTTCATGTTCCTGCGACTACTAGTACTTGGATTCAGTAGAATCATAGAATAATAGGGTTGGAAGGGACCTCACGAGGTCATCTAGTCCAACCCCCATCTAAAAAGCAGGACCACTCCCACTAAATCACCCCAGCCAGGGTTTTGTCTAACCAGGCCTTAAAAATCTCCAAAGATGGAGATTCTACCACCTCCCTAGGTAGCCCATTCCAATGCTTCACCACCCTCCTAGTGAGGAAGCTTTTCCTAATATCCAACCTTGACCTCCCCAGCTGTAATTTGAAACCATTGCTCCTTGTTCTGTCCTCTGTTACCATCGAGAACAGCCTAGCTCCCTCCTCTTTGGAGCACCCCTTCATGTAGTTGAAGGTTGCTATCAAATCTCCCCTCAGTCTTCTCTTCTGTAGACTAAATAAGCCTAGTTCCTTCAGTCTCTCCTCATAAGTCATGTGCCCCAGTCCCCTAATCATTTTTGTTGCCCTCCGCTGGACTCTTTCTAGTTTGTCCACATCCTTTTTGTAGTGGGGAGCCCAAAACTGGACACAGTATTCCAGATGCGGCCTGACCAGTGTCGAATAGAGGGGAATTATCACATCCCTCGATCTGCTGGCAATACTCCTACTGATGCAGCCTAATATGCCATTGGCCTTTTTGGCAACAAGGGCACACTGTTGGCTCATATTCATCTTCCCGTCCACCATAACCCCCAGGTCCTTTTCTACAGCGCTGCTTCTTAGCCGATGGGTCTATTTCTCAGTGACCTGATACTACTTATTCTGTTTTACAGTAATTTGCAAGTGTTAGAACTTCTTGGTTGTTTCAGGAAGGGCTCATCATTTGAGGTTTTTGATCAACTTGCCAGAACTGGTCAACATTTTCTGAATTTTGTACTTTTATGAAAAGTCACCATTTCATGGTTTTCCCACCTTTAAATATGACTAGCCACAATTGATAGATTATTTAAAATACATTTTCTTTGTATTAAAAAGGCAGGGGGGGATAAGAGGGATTTTGAGAAAATATTCAGTTTCTTTCCTTTCCTTTTTTGAACATCTCTGCTACTTATATCAGTGATTTTTAGTCATGAGGAGACCTATTTACCATCAATAAATTATTTACTTTAGTAGGAGCTGGATCAGGCCTTTGGTACATACTTAGCACCAGTGTGAACCCTCAGAATACCTTTGAAAGATGTGCTAATGATGATAAAGAATATAATTTGAATAATCCATGCAGAACTCTTATTAATAGTGTTAGTTCTCAATGAAAGAAAATACAGGACTCAGGAGACCAATATAATGTTCTTCCACTGCCTTGTTATAGCCGAAGAAAAAGAGAAAAATGTTAAAATGATTATTTAGGTTGGTTTGTGTTATTGCTTATCCATTCTGTCGCCGTTGATTGACCTACAGCTAGAGAAGCTCCTCGAAATTTAAGCATTTAGAAGACACCATTTCACCCAGTAAGGATCTAGATTCTTAAGAAGGACTCAAATTAGCTCAAAACAGAAACGGTATGGAGAGCGCCACAGTTTTCATTTTGGGACTGTAACAATTCAGCACTATGGCAACTGAAAGCTAGTTCAATGATGCTTTCTAGTCTCAGAATTTTCAAGTTTTTATACATCACTTAAGCTAGTCTTCTTATCTTCTGTATTTTATCTTTTTAGCCCTTTGACTCTTACAGTGTTCCCTTTCACTAAAGAGCCTGTTAGCACATCTCAAGTTGTGGATAGCAATAAATCCTTGTCAAACAGTTCTGATCTGGAAATCACAGGGCTGAACTTTCCCGACTGAAAGATACATGGCCACCAGTTCTCAATTAGCTCTAAAACACAACATAAGTAGGAAGACAAATTCAGCCTTGGTTTAAACAGACCCAGTCCTATTGATTATAGTGCTCCTGGAGTTGCTTATATCAAGGCTCTCACTTGTCTGTTGACCAAGAAAAAGTTTAGAATCCCTATGATAAATTTGTACCAGTAGCATACTGGTTAATGGGGTTTTGCTGGTTAGGAGATATTTCTCCATGACGTAACAAATCACAGCATTAAGGTATCTTCTCCTATCATTGAACAACTTGGGCTGTCTGTTTCTTGAGAGGATATTTAGATGTATGGTTTCATAGATTCCAAGACCAAAAGCGGCCACTGTGATCATTTAGTCTGGCCTCCTATATAACACAGGCCACAGAATTTCCTTACAATAATTCTGCAAGCATACCCTTTGGGAAGAACCATCCAATCTTGATATGAAAGTGGTCAGTGATGGAGAATCCACCAGAACCTTTATATGATGTCATGTTTTCATTGGTTTAGCTGCTTGTCCCTCAGAGATCTTTCTATAAAGTATCCTTGTCTTATTTTCTCTTTTTTAAAGTTCTAAATCTTATTATCAGAAATAGGCCTGTATGAAAACCATGGATCCAAGGTATCAAAAAACAATTTATGATTAATCTGTATACATTATATTGTATTTATAGCTCCCAGGGGTCATTTTTAACCTAAGATTGGTGGTAAATCTATTTCTTTTGTGGGTTGATATTCCCATTTGTTTTTCCTCTGTGTATTCATATTTAACTTGTATCCCTAACATTTTCCTTTACTTTTATTGATTGTCAGGGCATTTTTCCATAAGAAGGCCTACAAAGGAGATTAAAACTGTCATATAAAAATGCTCTAGTGGCCTTTGCTGCCCAATATCATATTTACAACCTTGACTAATACCGGATGCTTCAGAGCAGGAATAAACCTGATCCTGCACCTATATGTACAATATACAGCAAAACATTCTTTTCAGATTCTAGTTCATCAGCTTATGCTCTAAAGCATAAAGACAGAGACCCTTTTGCATCTGATTCTTGATGTTGTTATTATTCTTAATGGCTTTTTGTATATTTTAAATTTATTTTTCTTAAATTATGAGAATGTAATACCATGACATAATCCAGAAGTGCTTTACAAATGAATTGCAGCCACACCTGGGTTAGAATAGGGCAATTGTTAGACACCACACAGCAGTAATGCTCAAGACTTTAAAACAGGAAGTGAGAAAGAATTTAGAGCTGAATATGACCTTCATCTTTATAATCAGGGTAGATCATGCAAATACTAAAGCCCCTGAATAAATTTACAATAGACTATAACTAAAATTAGAAAGACATTGCATTGAAAAACTAAATATCAATTACAGGTACAATAATAATAAAGTGTACAAAGTCCAGTGAAACTACTCTCACACTACTAACGGAACTTACTACGGGTGGGTCTTCACTGATGGCGGCAAATTTGCTGCCATCAAATTGATCTTCCGAATCGATTGATTGGGTCTGTGAAGACCTGCTAAGCTGATCAGGAAGCTGATCTTGTAAGACCACCCCCGCAGAAGGAGTAGCACTGAGTCGAAGGGAAGGCATTTCTCTCTGATTCACTGCACTGAAGACACCACAATCAGAGGAAGTTATTTTAAGTACTTTGCACATCTCCCTTCGATTGCTGCTGAAATCGCCCCACAGTATAGACCAAGGCTATGTTACTCACATACTTTAGTGTTCTCAGGATTGGGCCCATCCATTTCTTCTTTAAAGAGATTACTGTGGTGATGGCCTATGACAACTTTTTTTTTTTTTTTTAAATGTCATGAGTGAGTTTCTCTTTTTTTTTTTTCCTTTGGAGCAATTGCTGTGATGTTAGTTTAATACATTCTTGATAATAATTCCTTTAATTTGTGTGTGATAAGTTTGATATACTAAAATCCATTTGTAGATTGATCAATAAAGAAAGAAAGCTTTCACACTCTTGTGACAACTGCATTTTGATCTTCAGCAGAAACATGTGTAAATAGTAACTCTCCACAATCAAAGGGGTGGAACCGAAACACAATGGGTCTGATTTTCCACTGACCAGCACCTTCTGTAGTTATTTATATTCATGCAAATACTGCCATTTTAACTTATTTTTAAATTAATTTTGATTAGCTTTGGGTAGTTATGCTGTATTTTTGCGTACGTTTTATGACTTTGGACTGAACAATTATTAAGAACGAAAACCTGAGAAGTCTTGTAGGAGGAAGGAGTGCAGCTAGCTTTTGATCTATGGAAATCTCACCTTCACACTGTTTTCATGGAATTTTTTGGTTGTAGTTGAGGTTCAGGGTAAAGACCACCTACTCAACTCAGTTTGGACTTCACCATTTTAATCACCTTTCTTTGTGAATTCTGCCTTGGGAATAATTTTGTTTTGTTTTGTATTTTTGCTGATGCTAAGCATATCTGATACCCTTAATTCACTAGATGGGGATTATTTATTATTTTAATTATTAATCTGTGTAAAAAATGTAAATCCCATGGGGTTTAGCGCAAAGAATATCAACTCAAACCCAGATGTTTCTACAATGAGCTTTTTAGAAATTTAAAAAACAATGTAATCAGATGCAGAACATATAGGCAGTACTTAGAAAAACTTTGCCATCTACACTTGTACAGCCAAGATTTTTTGAGTACAAGTCCCATACCATCTCAGTTATATCATCCTTCCTACCCACAAGATACCTACATAGGACCCAATTCTGTATTCCTTGCAAGCTTTAATGGGCTATTTGGATGTGCAAGGTAAGCAAGATCGGGCCTATAAGTAATAATTGGGTGCATAACCCTTTTTTTCCTTCTTAATAATCTACAAGTAATGCTTTGTAACCTTTAGAATAAAAGCATATTGGTCAGTAATTTTAAAAATTCCCCCATACAGACCTTAATTTTTAGTCCATTTATTTTAAATATTTCTTATGAAAAATGCATTAAAACTAATTAAGCAATTTTCCTGCTAAGTGCTCATTATCAAAGGAAATACATTCTAAGTTCATATTTCAAAGAGTTCTAAGGGATGTGTTTGTTTTATATTTAATAAAGACTAGGTGGGCCAGGGCTTGTAGTGGAACATATAGCCTTTTGCCAGCTCTAAATTGGAGTTTTCCGAAGTACCTAAGTGACACAGGAGCCCAAGTTCCACTGACTGTCCTTGGAACGATATTTCTAAGTCAATTAGGGGCTTTTGAAAATACATTTAGCCACGCTTGACAGTGACTAAACACTGTTACTAGTAGTAGCTGATAGCAAGTTGTTACCATCTTATGCTAAAATGGGTTTGTTGATTTTGTCCAGTCCCTGGTGAATAAGTTGGTCGTCACTGCAATTGACACGGAACTGCATCTGTCCTGGTAATCTCAGCAGAAAAACCAAAGGTTGGATGCCTCTGGAAAGTGAACTAATATCTTCCCTTCCATCCTGCATAGGGCAGGGGTATGGGGGGAGGGGGGGGGGGGGCAACGAAGAACATGGAGAAGCTTGCATTCCAGCTACTTGCGTTCTACTTTGTCTGTAAGGGAAGGACTTTAGTTGGTTGCCAGATCAACATTGTAGGCCCTGAATTATTTGTAATAATATTTAAATTAAGAGAAAAAACAACGAGAGTCCTGTGGCACCTTATAGACTAACAGATTTTCTTCGGTATAAGCATAAGATGCATCATCTGATCAAGTGGGTTATAGCCCATGAAAGCCTGAGGTGGCCTTAGGCTATCTGGGGCCCTAGGCGAAGGCCCATTGTGGGGCCCCCTACAAGGCCTAAGCCCCGAGCCAGTTTTTTTTTAAATAAAGAGAAGGAAGGAAGAGAAAGAAGGAAGGAAGAGAAAGAAAAAAGAGACGAAAGGAAGAGAAAGAAGGAGGGAGGGAGGAAGAAAGGAAGAAGAAAGAAGAAAGACAAAGAAGGAAAGAAGAGAGAGAAAAAAGAAGGGACAGAGAAAGAAAGAAAAAAGGCAGGAAGGAAAAAAGAAAGGGAAAGAAAAAGAAGGAAGAGAAAAGAAGAATAAGTAAGGAAGGGAGGAAGGAGAAAGGGAAGAAAGAGAAAGAAAGAAGAAGGAAAAAAGAAAAAAAGAAGTAAGGAAGAGAAAGAAGGAAAGAAAAGAGGAAGGAAGAGAAAGAAGGAAAGAAAAAGGAAGACAAAAGGAAAAAAGAAAGAAGAAAAGAAAAAGGAAGGAAGAGAAGGAAGGAAGAGAAAGAAATGCAAAGAAGAGAAGGAAGGAAGAGAAAGAAATGCAAAGAAGAGAAGGAAGGAAGAGAAAGAAGGAAAGAAAAAGAAAGGCAAAGAAGGAAGAGAAAGAAATGCAAGGAAGAGAAGGAAAGAAAAGAGGAAGGAAGAGAAAGAGGGAAAGAAAAAGGAAGAAAGAGAAGGAAAAGAGAGAAGCTGAGGCCGCTGGCGGGGGGGACCCGACCGTGGCCCCGGGAAGCCGCTGGCGAGATGGTGCAGACCCCAGCTCCGGAGGCCGATCTCGGCCCTGTGCCAGTAGGCTGAGGCCGTCGGTGCAGCAGAGCCGACCCCGACCCCGGTTCCAGCAGTCGAGGCGGCTGGCGGGTGGGAGCAGGAGCCTGCTCCAGTTGCGGCTACCCCGCTGCCCTGGCTGCGTGGGGCAGGCAGGCAGCCAGGCCCGCGCTCCTGCCCCGGCCCTGAGCCTGCCTGTTCCGCCCTAGGGGCGGGGAGGACCAGCCCAGAGGCTGGGCGCAGGCTGGATCTGCTGCGGCAAAGCCGCAGCCCTGGGGGTTTGGAGGGGGCTGCGGGGGCTGCACGGGGGACCCTCAGTGCTGCGCGGGGAAGCAGGCGACCTACCCTGACGGGGCCCCTTACTGCTTGGGGCCCTAGGCGGCCGCCTGCCTCACCTACCCCAAAAGCCGCCTCTGATGAAAGCTTATGCCGAAGCAAATCTGTTAGTCTATAAGGTGCCACAGGACTCTCGTTGTTTTTGCTGTACATGGACTAACCCAGCTACCCCTCTGGAAATTTCTAAATTAAGAGACTATATTTGCCATATAAAGCATTAAAACTGAAATATTAAAGTCAATTTAGCATCTTCACAGTGAAACTGATACCCATTCATAAATTATTTCATAAATGCCACAATTTTTCCAGTTATTTCTTTTGTGGGATTGAAAAGTGATAGTGCTCTTGTAATTGAATTTAGTATTCTAAGAGAAATTTATTCAATTAAAAGAAGACCAAAAATTTACAGATACCTTTCCTTACTAAGGCACAACTAAGTCTTCTGTGTGTGAAGCACTATAGCTTTAAGGGAAAATGTTTTACTTTCTTCTTTATGGTCAATGACATCTTCCTCAAATACAGCCATGTGGGAAGCAAAGGATACGCCTTTGGCTTAGGCCTTATGTTTTTGTAAGTGGTGTGAGTGTAAGTAACATAGCATGTGTCTAACCGTTTCAGCAGGCTGAAAATTCTGTTTGACATCAGTTTCATTTAGTCCCTAAGGGCTAGGATAGTTGGCTTTTTGGGATATGGGGGTTAATGGTGGGCTGAGAAAAATGTAAATTGTTTTACTGTTGTAGTACAGTTACAGAAGGATGTCGTGAATTTGCCAACACAAAATACAATTAAAATTAGGCAGCTGAGTTGAAGCCTGGCTGCAAATCAATTTGCTCAGAGTACCACTTTTGGGGAAGGGGAAGAAAAGTCATTAGCAAGACTGACTATAAAATTGATCTTGCAATATTGTATCACATCATATAGTAAGTCATTTACTTCCATAACATGATACAATTTAATTGACATCCTACACACTACATCAAAGATTCAAATTTCTTTCTACTGGCAGAAGGATATTTTGTTCAGTGTCCACTGGCCTATCCACTCAGAACTGTCCAAAAGGGGACTAGTAAAAGATGTCACGAGTGACAAACTGTAATCCATCTCTGTTAATTTAGAACACCTTGGAACCGCTCAACTTCTCGCACCTTCCTATCTCTGATAAAACTGCTGAATTCTCAAACCATTAAGAAAACGAATAATCATGACCATTGAACCTGGTATGAATTTTGTTCAAAACATATGTTGGGTGGAGGCAGAAGTCTGCAGGAAGTATCAGATGCTGCTGCTGAAGCCATATCCTTTTTCTCTGAACAGCAGCAAGATAATGAGCGGAAGGGTAAAATGTTAAATTTTCCTTACAAAAAATGACACTAGTTATAAGCACACATTTTAAGACTCCAAGATATATACATGATGTATTCTACAGCTGTTTCTTCAGCAGACTGGATGGACTGAAAAACTCTAGAGGCTATTTTGTGTGAGGAGCAGGAGACATTTAATTAATCTCTGTTCCAGAGTTTAACAGCCAATATGTGGTTTCTGAACAACTCTCTCCTAGTGAATAGAACATCTGTGGCACAAAAAGCAGAACTTACATACATTTAAGTGTATTTCATACACGTATCTATTTTTACTATTATTTCTTTAAATGGGTTTCCAAAGATTTGAACATGCAACTCCTTGCTCCTCATTTGCCATGTCACAGCAGAGGGAGTTAAAAACTGATTTCACTCCCGATTAATCCAGTAAAAATACCTAGTTAACACTTTCTTTCCCCAATTTTAGGTATATTCCTGCACATGCTCTAAAGCTGCAATACGAGGACTTTATTATAAAATGTCTTAAAGGATTTTAAAATGATGGGGCAGAGTCTAAGACGATGTAAATTGGTGTTACTCCATATAAGCAACAGATGGAGGCATAGCTATGTGGATTTACACCAACTGAGGATTTGACCCCATAAATGATATTCCAGTACTATTAGCTGAAGTCTTTTTCTATATCATCAGAGGCATAAACTGGAAAATATGCTTCTCCCTACTTCAAAGATAAAGCTAAAGGAGTCGTTAAAGAGAAATTAGAACCAAAATTCTACTGCTAGATCTGACCTGGCAATAATACACACCAAGCACCACTTAAGGGATCAAGTTGTGGTTGCCATGTGCACAAATTTTCCACCTGAATTGTGGTTCCCCAAAAACTAACAGAGAGAACTTTGCCGGTCCTCTGAGATAACAGTGAGAGAAGAGCATGTTCAGATGGGGATGAGTGCTGGCACAAGTATTCATGTAGTTTACTTTTGCTCCCAGTAGGAGTATCTATAATGTGCTGGGCTTGGCAGGGGAAGAGGGAGACGCTGCCAGTCAGAATATTGATGCTCCATAATGCTGCTTCTGCTGCTCTCATTTTGGTACTATTTCCATGTTGGTCCAGAATTTGGTGCAAGAGTTTTTTGTTTGGTTGTACCTTATAAAACAAAGTAAAGAAACATCTGCAGATGAGCATTAGAAGACAGTTATCAAGAGACAACAAAGATGGAGTGTCAGCTGAATGCTGAAGTACTGGTATCCCTTTTTAGCTGCAGACTCTCAGACACTTTTGTATACTAGGATACTACTCAGATGATGAAAAGAAACAAATTCTCTATGTATATTTTATTGTCATTAATAGTGAAAATCATAGACCTTAGTGACAACATTCATTTCTTTGCAAGGGCCTGATGGTCTATGCACCACTCTAATCTCATTGGAGCTTTATTCTGAGGGCTTAAATGCTACTTAAACAAAAGTTGTATATGGCTTCCATGGATTTGTGCATAGGGATAAAATGTATCCTAAAAGAAGAGACAACGCATAAGTGTCATCTCAGCTGCAATATTCATTTCTGGAATGAACACAACTGGTCTTATCCAAGCTGCTACCAACAAGCAGTTTGAGTTTTTCCAGTTCCTAATGACTATCCAGTATACTGGAGTCATTTGGCCAGTTTCCACTGACAGCAAAACTCTTTGTATTTATCATCTCCCTGAAATAAAAGTGGTATAAGAGAAGACTGTCATTTTATTAATTATTACTTCAGTACAACAAGGAAGTTTAGCCCGAGGGGTTGCAGCGCAATGGAAAACTACACAATGTGCAGCACATCTTGTTACACCACCTCGGACACATCCTGTATAGGAACAATCAAATTGGTAACAATGTGAGACTGTTTCATTTTCCTGACGGTCAGGTACAACAGTGTGCACAATATTTCATTCTGGGTTTCCATTCCAGTGACTGGAACAGTGGAATTCCTTGTGCATTCAAGAATTTTCTCCACTATCTAAGATGGTTTAGAGGAAAGGGTAACCTCCTTTACCCCAAGTGCACCTGAAGAATTACATCATACCATACAGTGCCACAGTCAATAATTTCCCTGTGACCCCAGTCAGAGATCAATGTATGTTGTGAAATGTGAAGCTTGATAGCTTTCAAAAACCACTCAATCTATGAAGTGAAAATCCGATCACCCAATAGATGTATAATCTGTGCAACCCAATGACTTGATATTGAGAACACTCACACCTCCCACTGAAATCCAAGAGTAGCGTGTGGCCAGCACCTCTCTGAAGATCAATTTACAAGTTTTTATTGATTCTCTTCTCCCATTTTTTCTTTCTTGAACCCTGGAGTTTGTCTGTTTGGGTTGTGATCCTGCATCTCAATCACTAGCTCTAAGTCAGTTTCATCAGATTTATGCAATATTACATGTAGTCTGGTGGCACTTTCAAAGACTAACAAATTTATTTATCGCATTATAAGATATTATATGATAGGGCATGTGTATGTGGAGTAGAAGACCACCTGTGCTTTGATATTAGTGTGAAAGTAAAGATGTAGGGAATATACAAAATAAGGCAAGAAAACTCTGAGACAACCCACACTTCTGCTTACCTGCTTAGCCTGTGTCCTAACTTAACCAGTGAACATTTTAAAAGATATTTTAAAAATTCTCTCTCCTTGGAACCTCTCTTTAGTTTTGAGAGATGCCACCTGCCCCCTGCTCCCACTTGATTTTTCTGTATTATCTTCTGGATCTTCAGATTGTTTTAGAAGGACATTTTGATATTTACATTTCAAGATTCAGCCCACTACCAAAAAAAAAAAAAAAAAAAAGCATTTGCCAGTTTGTGTTTTCCAGTGTGAACTGAAAGATATTCATACTGAGCCATGTCAATGAGAAACACTATCTTCCATGGCTCATAAAATCTCATCAAACCCATTTGTAAAGACTCTGTTCTCCTTTGTGTGGAGCAAGAGTTCACAACTTCAAAACAGGGAAACCATATGGCAACATACTTTTATAGAAATCTTGGAAAATTGTCCAGTTTGGGCACCTGGTTTAACCACATGGCTCCAGATGCAGTTACATAACTCGTGCTAGGGGGTGTTGTATCTGCCATGCACATTGCAGCTTTAAATCAGCAAACTATGGGCCCAATTCATGGCTAGTCTGTACCTTCTTCAGTTATTTATGCCCTGTAAAATGTCACTACAGTATCAATGTAGAATGCTGTTATTCTAATTTGGTAGCATTCCACAATCACTTTTCAGTGGTTTGAATGATTTCACAAGATATAGATCAATGGTGAATCAAGCCTTTAATTGTCAAACATTCAGAAATGGCCATATCTTAAATTAGCTCCCAATTAAGTCTCATAGGGCCCTTTTGGGTTACACAGCAATTAACCATTCCTGGCTGGCCTGCATCAGCTGACTTGGACTCATGGGGTTGTAAAATTGCTATGTGGGTGTTTGGACATGGGGCGGAGCCTGAACTCTGGAACCCCATGAGGGGGAGGATCCTAGAACCCCCTCAGCCTGAATGTCTTCACTGCAGATTTTAGCCCAATAACCCCCACGAGCCTGAGTCGACTGACCAGGGCCAGCTGTGGCTGTGCCATGTATCCTTTAATCCAGTGTAGAGTTACCCTTTGTTACTACCCTGGTTTAACAGAGGAGTAAAATGAGACCCAGAGCAGTCAAATGATTTGCCCAGGTCACACAGAATGTCACTGTCACATCTGGAAATAGAATAAAGGACTCACCTGGAACATGTGGTAACTAAGTATTGAAATAGCTCAGTTAAGAACTTCCTGCTCCACAAAACTTTGTCTTTTGGATTTGAATCCTTTATGTATTTATCTTGAAGCAATGACTTGCATTGGGCCATGGGCAAAATTCCAAAGCAGACAGACACTGATGAGTCTGTACAAGCCACATAAAGTTGGTGCTCTAATGATATTACTTACAGTGTTTTATGAACAACCTCCATTCATGTGGTCTTATGAATTCCAGTAAATCCTGCCATTACTTTTGAATGTGATATTCTTATTGCAGGTAAAAGTGCATTGTGTTTGCAGTCAGACACGCATGAATATTTGGTGGTGGTGCTGAGATTTTCCTTTAGTTTTCACTTCTGAAAGCAAATCTGTTTCATTCCCTAGCCTCTGTACTTACATTTCTCTGGGTTATAGAGAAACCAGAGGAGGGCCTTCAGGCACAGCATTTATATAGTACCTAGTGTTGTAAACATTTACCAGTTATATTCATTTTGAGAAAGAAATGCAATCCTTTTGAGCTGTCTACAACAAAATTCTTCAAGATCCATACCAGTGATGTGGGGAATTCCAGAATGGTGGGTTTTCGAATGATACTTCTATGGCCACCCACATCTATAACAGAGTTTGCAAAACGTTGCTTTTAAAAGTGGGATTAACACACCTCCCCCACCCAGCCCACTACAAATGTCACAACAAAAACATCATTTCAGAGCATCCTTTGGTACTTTTTGTACCTTTCTGAGAATATCAAAGCCCTTCACGGAGCCAAGTTTTGAGCTTCTCTCTCTCACCAACACAAGTTGGTCCAATAAAAGTTATTACCTCATGCACCTTGTCTTTCTAATCTCATGGGACTGACACAGCTACAACTGCACTGCATAAAGCCCTTCACTTAAGAGTGTTTGAATACCATATTGGTATACCCGTGCACTGAAGGTGGTTCAGAGTTACTCTGCTCCGATGGCACCTTCAGAGGGATTTTGCTTCAGAGAGGAAAGCCATCTGGAGTTCCTTGTGCATACGCTTCTGCTTTCAGTTAACGTGTGCAGCATAAAACTCCCTCCTGATAGATTTGGTTAGCACAATGGGAGACCAAGCTCGGGGGAACTACATTTAAAAGGCTCTGGCAAGAGCTAGTTGAAAGCAGTAGTTGTGTTTCGCAGAGGTTCACGTTCTGCAAGGCTGAGCAGTGACGACTCAGATAACTGAATGAAGTAAAGCTCCTTGGCTCAGAGTAATCACTTCAGGCTACAAAGCCATGGCTTTGCCTAGCACAGGGGTTTTCAAACTTTTTTTCTCGGGACTCAGTTGAAAGAAATCATTTATGCCCGCGACCCAACAATTACATCTTTGAGCAATGCATTCCAGTCTTTTGGTGGAGGCAGCGAGGGCGCTGCGACCCAGTGCCTGAGGGACTGCGACCCAGTACTGGGTTCCAGCCCTGTTTGAAAAGCACTGGCCTAGACCCTGCCCCTTCTGGGACACTGGGTCCCATGTGGGAAGCAATCCAACCTCAGCCAGACACTCTCCTGAGCACGGAATTCAATTTTGGCTGGCTCTCCCACAGACCATGACGTGAAGGAAGTCGTCTTACTCCCTTTCCCTCACTGCATGCCTCCATAGGGCTGCCCAGAATCTAGCCCTTGTTTAAGCCTCACAGGACCCCTGTACTACTATCCTGATTTTACAGGAGCATACAAGGCTCAAAGCAGTCAAATAATTTGCCCGAGGTGTCACAGCATGTCACTGTCACATCCAGGACTAGAATAAAGGACTCCAGTTCCCAGAGGGAACTGGTTTCCACTTGAAACATTTAGACATAAGGGCTTTCTAGGACACAGCTAGTGCACTCTACAGTATCAGCCCCTTTGTTTAGTTTAGCTGAATACCACACTTAGCTTTTTCGTTCCTCAATCTTCTCCTACCAGGGAAACAAATCTAGGAATTTCTTGATTTGAATACTCATCACTTGTGCGCTCATCCTTAGTAACTTATTCCATATGCTCACTACCATTTATATGAAGCTGTTCTGCCACATTCCCTAAGTACTTCCAATTCCTAGAAACAGATGGATAAACAAAGCATGGAATAGCTGCGTCTGCCTGCACCTGATTTTTGTTTGAAATCTACACAAAATTTGTGTCTAATTATGTAAATTTAAAATGAAGAAATATTGCCACAAAACCCCTTTTACTTCCCCAAACAAAAACATTCTGGATTAGAGTATGTAAACCACAGGTAGGCAACCCCTGGCATACATGCTGATAGTGGCACATGAGCTGATTCGGAATGACACACAGCACCCTCTGGAATGCCACAGAAATTGCTGCTCCTGCCACCGAAAGCCACTCTGGGCAGCTTCTTTTGAGGGTGGTGCAGGGATCCCCTCCATGCCCATGCCAATGCCCCAGAAAGAAGCCACTTGGAGTAGCTCATCTCTGCAACCTGCCATCACCAAAAGGAGCCACTCTGGGCAGCTTCTTTCCGTGGCATCCCTGGGGATCCCTGTTTCCAGGCACACTGCCAAGACGAGACACTCCAGATCACCAGCTCCTTTCAGTGGCATACCTGGGAAGCTCCCCCACCCAAGTCGTGACCACTACCGAATTTTCAGGTGACTGCCACTTTTTTTTTTTTGGCGGATTGTCAGGGAGGATGGACTGGCATGGTAAACTGATTTGGAGATCAGATAGCCTATGTATTGTTTTATACTTACAAAGACACAAAGTATTTAAAAAGGTTTCTTGTTGTTCATTATTTATCTCTCTTATTGATTTGGAATTTAACCAAGGCTTTACTGAAATCTAAAGTCATCATTTCCAAACTGATTACAAAGACTTTTCCCTGTCCCCCCACCCCCAGAGCACTTTCTTTAGACTGTCTGAACTGAACACCAAATAAAAATATCTTCTTACAGTTAAAACAAAACTTCACGGTTTTTTCCAAGAGATCAGGTCACAATGATGTCTGGAAGTTTAATGCAGGTCTTTCATGTTATGTTGATACTTTCCATGCCTTTGGAAACTGCCTGTGAAAATGATTATAATAATGAAAATAAAGGAAACCCACCTGTTCCCCTGGAAAGAGAGAGAGATGAGTAGGACATAGAATTATAATGCTACAATTTGAGCCTGGGAGACTTGGTACTTTACTGAACAGGTGATTAACATTTTCTGGCAGTATGCTGAATCTACATTTCCCCCTCTTCACCTTAGCCTCTGAGTCTCTTCGCTAAGAAAACAACACTGAAAAGCACTGGACAAGCTTTGTGAGCTTTCAGCACATTTGTTACACTCTGTCCTTTCCAAATCCCTTCCATCAAACTTGCAGTTGTTTTAACAACATGTCAATAACAGGTGCTGTCTTTGGAATCCAGTTTCTCTTGCTTGGATGTCTCATCACAGGAATGTAGTGTTCCCTGTTCAGGAGAATGAAATGGTGTGGCCTACCACCCCTGTGTTTATGTGGGTTTCCCTTCTATTTTTGATCAACAGGTTGTTTGCACAGCATCAGTGTCTCTCAAGGAGAGTGCTTTTGGCTACCGTGGGCCTGCGCTCCCTTTCCTTTGGCCAGCAGTCATTCTTGAAGCCCTGCCCAGTCTTATTGCTTCAGAGGAAGTGGAGCTAAGATGGAATATTCTCTTTGTGAGAGAGCGAACAGACAAGAGAGAAAGGAAATTAGTTGAGACGAGAATAGTCAGTAAGATTCATACTGGGACCTGGACTGTTGTGCCTGTTCATTAATGATCTGGAAAACATGGTAAACAGTGAAGATGTGAAGTTTGTGGATGATACAAAATTAATCAAGATAGTGAAGACCAAAGCTGACTGCAAGGAGTTACAGGGGGATCTCACAAAACGGGGTGACTGGACAATGAAATGGCAGATGAAATTCAACACTGATAAGCACGAAGTAAAGCAGATTGGAAAAAGTGATCCCAGTTATATATATAAAATCATGGGTTCTAAAATTAGCTATTACCACCCAAAGAAGAGATCTCGGTGTCACCACAGAGAGTTCCCTTAACACTTGCTGTTACTGTGTAGCAGTGATCAGAAAGACTAACAGTTTGTTAGCAACAATTAGGAAAGGGATAGATAAGAAAACATAAATGCCATGGTAAACAGGTTCAGAGAAGGGGAACAAAAATGAGTAGGGGTATGGAATGGCTTCTATATCAGAAAAGACTAAAAAGATTATGGTTTTTCAGCTTAGAAAAGAGATGACCGGAGGGGATGGGGAATGGGATATGATAGAAATCTATAAAATCATGAAGGAAGTGGCAAGAGTGAATAGAAAAATGTTATTTACCTTTTCCCATAACACAAAATCCAGGAGTAATCTGATTAATTTAATAGGCAGTACGTTTAATGCAAACAAAATGAAGTACTCTTTCACACAATTCACCTGTGGAAATCGTAGCCGTGAGATGTTGTGAAGGAAAAAAACTTAATTGTTTTGAAAAAAGAGTGGGATAAGTTAACAGAGGATGAGTCCATCCATGGCTATTAGCCAAGATTATCAGAGATGCACAACCCCAATGCTCAGGGCAACCCTAAGACTTTGACTACTAGACGCCAGGAGTGGAAGTCAGGGTGGATCACTCAACAATTGCCTTGTTCTGTATAGTCCCCAGGAATCTCCAGTAAGGCCACTGTCAGAGAGAGGACACTAGGCAAGATGGATGATGGTCTGACTCAGATGGCAGTTCTTAAGTTGTTATGAGTGTAGTATAAAATGGCCTTATAAAATGGAGACTTTTGAGGGGCAATAACCACAGCTTTGTCTGGGAAATGGGAACCTTTTCTTGCACAGGATAACAATAATGTAAGTTCCTGAATTTTTTCAAAATGTCATTTAAAAATGTATTCTAACCCTGGAAAAGACTAATTTCTGCTACTTGGAATCTGAAGAGAATTTAGGTTATTTAGACATGGTATAAGGAACTGTAGCTCTCAGTTTGGAATGTTCGGGGGAATTTTCCAAGCTGAAGGGGCATGGTTCATGAATTTTGAAAATCTGGTTCTTGGTCTGGGCATTGTGGCCTGCATGATGTACTTGGCAATGGGATTTTCAGAAGTCGCTTTTCCCATGAGGCTGCAGTACCCACCTGTTGCTGTGCTCACTAGTTGCCAAATGCCATAGTTTCCTTCGCCTGCTGTGGGCTGCAAATAGCAAGAAGACATACAAGCTTAGGAGATACATACAACATCAGAAATGCAAAAGGCACTTTGTTGAGTAAGGCAAACCTTTATATCATTCATACTTTGTCTGCTTAGGCTAAGCACAGGTTAAATGCAGCAGATAAGGAATGTACACTGGGTAAAGAGCCACAGTAGCATCTATTTATCTTCTAACATACTTCTATGGTCTCTATTACCTTAGTAGCTGAGCACCTCTCATTCTTTAATGTATTTATCTTCGCCACACTCCTGTGAGATGTGGAAGTACTATTATCCCCATTTTACAGATGGGGAAATGAGCACTGGGAGGCTAATGGTACGTGCACACTGCAATAAAAGCCCACTGCACTGAGTCTCAGAGCCTGGCTCAATAGGCTTGGGCACCTGAGGCCCAGACTGGGGGGCTTAAAATTTCAGTGCTTGAGCCCAGATATCTACACTGCAATTTTTAGCTCTGAAGTCTGAGCTCCACAAACCCGAGTTAGCTGACCTGGGACCAGTCTTTTATTGCACACTAAGACTGGGTTCTGACTTTGAGCCCAAGCTCCCCTTCTGTCCACACACAAATCAGTATGATTCAGTTCAGCAAACACTGAAGACTTGAGTCCTAGGACCCTGCTAGGGTTGGATCAGAGCCCCATCATTTTGCAGTGTGGAAGCAAGTCAAGCTGAAGACCTGATTCAGGTCTGCATAAGGCAGCAGGGATGCATTATCATGTCTGTGAAACCAAAGTCCAGCCATTGTAAACCCATGATTACAATGCAATGTGAACACTCAAACACAGCCTTGAAAACATCAAGTCCAGGTCCCACAACCCCCGGGTTTAGTGGCTATTGTAAAATTTAATATACACCCAAACATGCAATGAACCACAGCTGAAGTAAACCATAGTCCACTTACGAAAATCATAGCAATAATTCTTCTAGGGTCTGGCTACACTTACAAGTTAGGTCGACTTAAGGAGGCTTAAGTGCACACTGGGCTTTCCTTAAGTCGACTTAAGGAAAAGTTAAGTCAATTTAATAACACCTCGACTTATTAGGTCGAATTAAGCTAGTGTGGATGAGGATTAGTGCCTAAATCGACCCTATTAAGTTGACTTAAAGTGTTAAGTTGACTTAATAAGGTCAAAGAGGGGCTATGTCTACACTAGAAAAGTTAAGTCGACTTTGTTAAGTCGACTTAATAAGGTTGACTTTAAGTTGACTTAAAGTCGACCTTATTAAGTCGACTTAATAAAGTCAACTTAACTTTTCTAGTGTAGACATAGCCCTAGAGAGGTTCATACTCAGATATACAGATGAGATTTTTTTCAAAGAAGTTAGTACCAAATGCCATTGAAAGTCAATGACAGGTGAGTATGGGATTTTCAAAGAGCATCTAAATGACTTGGGAGCGCATTTCAATGTTCAGCGTCTAACAAGAATTTCAGAGGGATTCGGGCACTTCTGAAATATCACACACAATGGGGACTTTTGTGCTCAAATCACCCAAGTGCTTTTGAAAATTCCAGCTAGCACCTTGTATTCTTTTCCACCACAACTGTAATTGCCTCACTTTGACCTTAAGCCTTGAAGCAATGGAACTTTTTTTGTACGCTATCAATTTAAAATACTGCTTCAGTGTATGAAGTTGCATTTCTAAAACACATGCGTCTTGAGCTTATTACAATTATGACTGTCACAAGATTCCATTTAATACATTTTGGACTGGAACTGTGCAATCAAATATACAGGCCTGCATAATTACAGTAACCAATAATGTAAGACTTCACTAGGCGTTCATTTTACATTACTCAGTTTTATTTTTATAATTATGTTTGTCTAAACAAAAACAAGTAATTTTTCCTTTAATGATGTCTGTTACCTGTATAAATATTTACTGACCGCCTAACTGGGGTTTCCCCTAAAACTGCTTTTATCTAGATAAATTAGGTGATTTACACTGTCGTATATCATTAAAAGGGAAGAATTTTCACACTTCCACACCAAAACATAGGTTTTATTCATGGTGAAAGATAATTTACTGCATTTGACCTTGTATTAGTGGGTGAGATTTTTAAAAAATGTACTGGAGCTCAGTAATGCATTCTCCTAGCCATCAGTTTAAGCCTGAATTTAAATATGAATTTGTAATAATATGGAAATTCAGGACCTAGTCCTGCAGTCCTTATTTAGGTAAAACCCCCATTTACATCAAACAGTATTTTACCTGGGTTAGCACTGCAGAAGCAGTCTGATCTGTTAGGCTGTTGAGTAATTAGTTATGAGGTCAGAACTACACACAAACACCCTGCTAGCGGAAAGTAGTGACCTCACACCATTTGCAGAGGTATTTGTTAAGCATTTGTATTTCCTATCAATTGAGTACCTCAGCTGAAATCATGCACTCCTACTGCCATTGTGGTTTGCACCTCTCCTCTCACTTATGCCTTGAAATATTTTTTAAAGGTACATGTTTAGTCCTAATTTCATCAGATAACTAATTTTGCAAGCCAGAAAGCAAGCACTGAACTTTCTCTGCTTATCCAGCCCTCTTCCTTGTATTTGGGTGATTTGTCAAATGGAACCTATATTTGAACAAGCCCATCTCTCATTTTAACCCAAATTCTTATTTTTATTTATGGGGAGGAGTTGCTGATCACCTGTTAGACAGTCTGTGGCTCTTTCCCTGTTTCATTGCTGCAACTGAAAGTACTTCCTTGATGAGTCTGATCCAAAGTCACTGAAATCAATGGGAGTTTTTCCATTGACTTCAGCGGACTTTGATCAGTCTCCATATGTTGACATGTGCATGGCAGGGGTGTCAAACATGAGACCCGCGGGCCAGATGCAGTCCACAAACCTCTTCCATCAAGCCCGTGACTGCACTCTATGGGACCACACTCTCTCCCTAACGTGGGGTGGGGGTGGGCGTGGGAGAGAGAGAGCGTTGTCTTGCATAACCGAAGCTCTGCGATGCTGCAAGAGTGTTGGGTCTTGCAACATCGCAGAGCACTTGGTATGTGAGACTGTGCTCCACAAGGCTACACACTTTCTCCCTAACAGAGGTAATGTCTACATGTGTTAATTTAGGTCGACTTTAGCTAAGTCAACTTAACAAAGTCAACTTTAAGTCGACACTATAAAATTAAGTCGACTTAGGGGGAAACTTACAAAGTCGACCTAGAGCGTCCACACTGGATGCCTAGGTTGACTTGCAGGGGCTAGCTGGACCTGGGGCTGGTCCACAGTGGCAGGGGGGGGCACCCCTTGCCAATTGCCAGGGGACAGGGACCCTGGCAGGGCATAGGGGCAATTGCCAGGGGACAAGGACCCTGGCAGGGCATAGGGGCAGGGTGGGCAGCACTCTGCCCTGCCCTGCAGGGGGCATGCCAGGCTCCCCCTGTGCCACCCCCCCCCCCGGCAGGGAGGGCAGTGGGGAGTCCTGGAGAGCCCTAAGTTGACTTGGAGTTGAGTTAGGGCTACTCCAGGTCTACACTGGCTTAAGTCGACTTTAGAAAGTCGACTTAAGCCTAAAGTTGACTTTAAACCAGGTTTAAGCAAGTTGCTTAAGTCAACTTAAGGAAAATGTAGTGTAGACACAGAGTAAATTAAGTCGACTTAAGCAAGCTTAAGTCGACTTAATTTACAACTGTAGACACACCCAGAGAGAGAGAGTGTGGTATTGCGGAGCACAGTCTCACATACACAAACCTCTGCAATGCTACGAGAGCACTGTAGTATTTTGATTTATGGTATGTATGGCCCACTGGAAGTACATTTAAGTACTGGCCTGCCATAGCAAATCAGTTTGACACCCTTGGTGTATAGTATGAGGTAGGGTTGATTCTAAATTAAACCACCTTCCAGTTTTCACACTTAATACATTTGTTGTTAGAAAGGAACAGGTTTCTGAAGTAATCAGATTTCCACTGGAAACTGACGGGTGGTTAGTACTTCTCTTCTCTTAGGTTTTTGCCCAGAACATGTCAAAACAAGAAGCAGGGAGGAGGGCTAACACAAGTCTCTCAAAAGCTATTTTTCCAAACAAAAAACACCTTTGCCATAAGAAATGTCCATTCTTCTCTATTAATATTCCCCAAAACAAATAGCAAATCATGAACTTTCTGGCTGGATAGCTTATTTCAGATTAAGAAAAACAGTAAAAAAAGAACAAATATAAATGTCTCCATAACACCGGGAGCACTGGCTTCCAGGCTTTGAGTGGAGTTTCACTCACTCTGGCCCTAGTTCAACAAAGCACTTAAGCATTAATTTCCAAATGTGACATTAACCATGTGCTCAAGTGCTTTGCTGAACTGGAGTCTGTGTAACAGCTGTCTTGAACAGACTCACAGCACTGCCTTGCAAGCAAAGATGAAGGGAAAGTCTTGTTAAAGCTAAAGAAAAGCGCTACTACAGAAGGCAATTTGCCGTACACAACATGAAATTGTATTGGTCCTACAAAACCTGAGAACTATGCTACAGATCCTTGAGCTCATCTACTGGCAACTAATCTATTAACATGCAGACAGAGAGCACTCTTGTAAGAAATCAACAGTTGCAGGTGTTCTGATAGAAAGGAAACAAAACAACTTCTGTTCTACCTTTACATAGCTATGTACACTACAACCCTCATTTGATTTTGTCAAAGACCCTTGGGAACATCAAAGGACGCTCTAGCAGCTGATTGTTGGCCCTGATGCACTGGGGAGAAGAGGCAGCACTGGGGTAGCTCTTCAACTGCACATGAGTTACCACAGAGCCATTTGGGTGCTGCTTCCCCAGGATGACTGCACAGCCATGCTCACTCCAACTCAATGCTCTTTTCCCTCCTTCCAATACAAATTATTTTCTTTTAATCACCCTTCCACATCTTGCTTACCCTCCCAGGCTCCTCACATCTTGTGGCGGAAGAGAGAGAAAGCAGTGTTGTGTAGGAGACCATGGAGTAGTAGGGGATCATGAAGGGTGTATAGGGAAACCTATGGAGATGTATGGGGTAGGGGAAAGAGCTCTGTGGAAGGATAATGGGGAAAGAATAGGACTTCAGCTGGAGGAACCTAGGAATGAATGATGAGTGTGGGAAGACAAATGGAGAGGAAAGGATCTCTTTCTCTGACTTAGCACCCTTTTGAACATTTTCCTCAGTTGATACTTAGGGCAGGTCAATCTACTGCATGATGGAGGCCTGATTCCACAAAGTGCTGGCTATCTCCTATGAGGTGCTAAATGCTTTCAACTCATGCTGAAATAGACACTTAGGGAAATCAATAGGAGTTCTGTGTATGAAGCATTGTATTTCTCTCTCTTTATATTGTTCTTTTTCTGTTTCATGTATATTTGTTAGAGCTGCCTTGGGATGTCTTTCAAACTTTATAAACCTTCAACATAAAGGAAATTAAAAAAACAAAACCAGGAATACAACCAGGGTTTACAGGTTCCCTTCTTCACCATGTTTGACACATGACTCAATAATTGAAGTAACTACTACGACTACTTCCTGGCCTTATGCTGAAGTCCTTCCACTGAGTTACTTTTACTCATGTGAGTAGCTCCATTTAAATTAATAGTATTGTTTGCATGAGCTCAGGTTTCAAAATCAGGCTGTCTGAAAAAAAATGAGGGTGGGGGTACAAATTCAGGCTCAAGACCCAAAACTTGTGAACCATTACTTAGTCAAGCAACCTGTGAACAGTCCCATTGGCTTGAATGGGACAACCCGTATGAGTAAGGGCTACTTGTGTGCGCAGGGTTTATAAGAATAAGCTGTAATGTAGGCCTTATCTACAGAGTGTTGTCAATGCAAGTTAAAGTGCTGCTCCAAAAGCACTATAATTGTAACACTCGTGCCTGTCCACAAAGCACTCGTTCTGTCACCAAAGCGTGTCCACAGTTGGTGCTCTAGTAGCGACAGTGAGAGAAGTGCACTATGACCAGCTATCCCCCTGTGCAACTCACCACCTTCTGCTGCTAGGAGTTGTGGGAAGGTGGAGAGGTATCATGAGTGTGGGCTCAATATCCCATAATGCAGTATTTTCCGTCCCCCTCATTTCATGGGTTTCTGACTGCATTTCAAGGTATTTTTCCAGCGGACCCTGTGTACCGTCTACCCACTACTTCTGTCTTAAAGGATGTGCCTGCATTGCTCTCCACTCTCGTGGTCAGTGTTCTGACCACATCGTGGCTGCCTGTGGGAGATACCATGATCTCCCATTCTGAACAGGAATCCAAGCTCCTGACCTGCTTTGTGCCATGGAGAGAAACAACACTCCATTACTTTGGGCATTCATGGTGCAGCTGCACCTGATGCACAGTCACTCTTGGGCATATGAAACAAGCACCGAGTGGTGGGATTGTATCGTTATACAGGTCTGGGATGTTGAGCAGTGACTGCAGCCTTTTGAACACACAAAGCCACCTTCACGGACCAGTGTGCAGTGCTTGCCCCTGCCCTGTAGTGCAAGGACACCAAACTTAGAGCTGCCTTCTCAGTGAAGTGCGTGGCAATCACTATGTGGAAGCTGGCAACTCCGGACTGCGAGAGGTTGGTCACGAATCAGTTTGGAGTCGGGTAGTCCATCTTTGGGGCTGCATTATCACAAGTGTGCATGGCTATTAATTGCATTCTGATATAAAAGACTGAGTGTCTTGTAATGTGCATGAAATAAGTGGATGGCTTCACAGCAATGGGATTCCCTAAGTGTGGCAGGGTGACAGATGGCACGCATATCCCACTTTTGGCCCCATACCATCCTGCAACGGAGTAGATCAATAGAAAGGGGTGCTTCTCTATTTTACTTCAGTCCTTGTGGATCACTGTGGGCATTTCACTGACATCAACACCGGGTGATCAAGGAAAGTGCATGATGTACACATCTTCAGGAACACAGGCCTATACAGAAAGCTGTATGCAGGGGGTTTCTTTCCAGATCAAAAGAGTCCAGTGGCAGATGTTGAAAAGTTCAGAGTGATCCTGGGAAACCCAGCCTACTCCTTACTGCCTTGGCTCATGAAGCCTTATATGGCAACTTGGAAAAGAGCAAAGTGTGCTTCAGTAACAGGTTATGCAGGTGTCAAATGACTGCTGAACGTGGGTTTGGCAGATTAAAAGCATAATGTTTGTGAAGCTAAGGTTGAAAAGATTCCCCTTGGTTCGAGCACAGAGGTGAATCACCTTGCATCTGACTGTGAGCAAGCCGATGTTAGGGCTCTTAAGGAACGGTGGGCCATGAGAATAAGGGAGGCCTTGAGGACTGTTTTGACAATGAGTACCACTATGGTGTCTTTGTAAACAGCATTGTACCATGCTCTGACTGCACAAACATTTGGATGATTCCTGACCATGATTTATTCTCTGTAAATGATCCAGTTGCCACTGTGTATCAATTTAAGCATCAACCAGCAGGTGTAAGACAAATAAAGATTGCTTCTTTTTCAAAGAGAATGTCTATTAAATACCAATTAGTAACAATATACAAAATACTAGGTTGGAAGGGAGAGAACATGAAGGGCAGTGTGGGTTCTCACAGCTGTGTAACTGCAGCTCTCGTTTTGGAAACTGTCTGAAGGGGTTGAGCGAATGGGGTATCGAGAGAGGCTGAGAGATTGGGAAGAATGTGTGGGTGAAGTTCAGAAAGGGCATGGAAAGCAGCTCTTTATCAACTGCAGTGGGGAGAGGCAGCATACATGAACTTGCATTATTAGTGACTTTAGAAGCACTGTTTGCTCCTCCATTGCTTTCATCATCCACTTGTGATCTGATATCACTCTCTCCTGGTTCTCTCTCCTTTCCACCTATCTATTTTGTGATTTTCAGTTTCTCCAGGCCCTGTGATCTTTTTTTCCCTGCCTCTGAGGATTGGAACAGTTCTTGAAACATGGACTCTTTGCTTCTCTGGAGCTGCTTTCTTATCAAGTAGAGGCACTCCGCCAGTGTGTAAGGGGTACCCCTCAAAGCCATATCTGTAGAAGTACAATAAATGATTGTCAGAACAGTAACAGCATTGACTCATTACAGTAAAATACACTCCTGGGCATGCACACAGCTCAGCAAACGCCATGAACACAGTAAGTTCCGCCTGAAAGGAGTGGCGCCTCAAGATGGGGAAAAGGTTCTTGGTTGTTGTTAGAGGGATCACTACAGAGACCTAGGGACAAATTTGCAAATTCTGTCACCATTTTCTGTAGGTGGGGTCATAGAAGCTGATGTCTCACATCTGAGACTAAACAGGGACGCTAGCTGCATCTTCACTATGCCAGCAGCTTCAGGCATGGTCACTTGTGTACTGCTTTGGTCCCTGCTGATTGCTGTGGGAAAGTTTCCTACAACAGCAGGAGGAACAAAGCAACTCTGCCAAGGAGCCTCTGGCAGAGAATTGGTGAGTATCTCCAGGAAAGGTTCTTAGGCTATGTCTACACTAGAAAAAGTTAAGTCGACTTAAAGTTGACCTTATTAAGTCAATTTAACAAAGCGGTTTCCATGGACATGGACTTAGTCCACTTTGTTAAGTCGACCTAACTGCCCTTAGGCTGACTTAATAAAGTGGACATAAGTGTCTACATTGTGCTTAGGTCGACCTAAAGGAGGGTTAGGTGGACCTAACCGGCAGGTCTTACTATGTCCACCTAAGCTTTTATTACATCAACTTAAGGATTTTCTTAAGTTGACCTAATGAAAGTCTAGTGTGGACAGGGACTAAGTTAGGTCGACTTAAGCCTCCTTAAGTCAACCTAACTTGCAAATGTAGACAGCCTTACAGATTCCTCTGGGGGGGGGGGGATCCCCATTAAATCTAGGTGTGCATGAACACACTTTTCTGTCACACTGCCTAGCTGTATAGGGAAATGGGAAGCTTATGTAAATACTACATGTTTGAGAGTAGAAAGCACAGCTATTCATGCACATTTCTATCCCTTTAACCTGCTGTATAATCATGCAACAAAGCAAAGGACAGCTGTATCTCATATAACTGAACAACATCAACTTCAAAAGATCACTTACCAGAACTCTTCTCTCCTATGAGCCACAGCTGGAGTGCTGGGACTTGGCTGGGTTGACAAGAAATCCTGGGTTCACACATAACCAGATGATCCTGTGCCCTGCTCTGCATCATCCTCCAGCTTGATCTCATTATCCACAACCTCTTCCTCTCTGTTGGGTCTGATGTCCAGTGTCTCCGGTCTTGCAGAAGTATCCATAGGTCTCTTGATGGGGAAGGTGAGGTCACCACCATGGATGGCTTCCGGCTCCTTATAGAAGCAGGCAGTTTTTTGCTCTTCTCCAGAGTGGCAGTTTGCTTCCCTTACCTTCCAGTACATCATTACAGCACCTTGATTTTCACATGGTACAGTAGTGAGTCTTCTTCACAGCTCTTCTCCACCATTCTATGGGAAATCTGACTGTAGATATTAAAGTTCCTATAGCTGGAGTGGAACTGGGATTGCACAGCCTCCTCTCTCCATGTGCTGAGCAGGTCCAACAGCTCCAGTGTGTTCCAACTAGGAGAAGGTTTGCTGCATGGAGCCACCAAGTCAGCTGGGAAGCTGCGATGTGAGCTCTCCATGCTGACCAAGCATGAAATAGAACTTCAAAAGTTCCTGGACCTGTAAAGGGGGTGGGGCAGATGGCTGCAGAGCAGTAGAGTTCAAGCTGCTGTCCAGAGTGGTCAGGATGGGCACTGTGGGACACTTCCTGGAGGCCATTAACCATGACATAATGAAGCGTGGTGTTTATACTGAAGCTTTGTTACTAAAAGTTTGTCACAAAGGGTATGTCTACACCTAAAAACCCTAAGTCGACTTTGTTAAGTCGACTTAGAGCGTCTATACTAGATGCTCTAAGTCGACTGCCTGTGTCTACATAGGCAGTTGTTAGGTTGACCCAGAGCCGCAGCTCCAGGGAGCCGTGGTTCCGAGGAAAGGAGCCTTTCGGGCTTCCCGGACAGGGGAGCCCCAGAGAAGCAGCCACCAGCAACTCCCAGGACAGGGAAGCCCTGGGGAAGAGAGCGGCCGGTGCTCCCCGGACAGGGGAACCTCTGGGGCTCCCCTGTCTGGGGAGTGCCAACGGCTGCCTTCTCCAGGGCTCCCCTGTCCAGGGAGCCCCAGCAGCTCCCTTGTCTCCCAGCTGTGGCTCCTTGAGCCACAGCTCCTTTCCCCCAGCCCTAGGTTGACTTAAGGAATTAAGTTGACCTAGGGTGTCCATACCGGTTTTAGGTTGACTTAATAAGGTCAACTTAGACCTTAAGTCTACCTAATGACTAGTAGTTATTAAGTTGACTTAAGGACGCCATTAAGTCGACTTAATGAAAGCCTGATGTGGACCTGGAGTAATTTAGGTCAACTTAAGCATCCTTAAGTCAACCTAAATTGCTAGTGTAGACATACCCAAAAAGCTCAGGGGAGTTTGGTTGGTGGGTGGTGGGGGAGAAGGATAGGATTGTAATGTGTACACCTGTACTGTTTTGGTGCAAAAAGCTGACTTTGATGGACAAAACTCTATAGCATATACGAAGCCTTAATATCTCTGAGGAGGGAAAAGAGTAATTAGAGAAAAATTTTCAGCTATCATGGTAATTAACATTTTGGTATGGAATCAGTTAAAATAGGGGGTTTTCACCTGTTAACAGCTCTCATTTTGGGTACAAAACTTTGTTAGTCTGAGTAAAAAGGAAGGAAGGATCTGTTAACATGTTGTAAATAGAAATATCAGTAGCAGATGACATTTAAGTTAGACAGAAAACTGGGCTCTAATCAGTGTACATAACATATTTCTTTCTTTCTTTTGAATAATATTTGTTCTCTCTAGGCCCCTGGGTGTTGACTTACACTGCCACATGCAGTAGGAAGGCAATTATTTTTGTTTTATTAGATGCATAACAATTCATGAAAATTTGCCTGATTCACCAAAGCCACATGCAGGAATGCAAAATGAGTATAAAAGCATAACAGATCAGAGTGGCAAAATTTTGTACCCATTTTGTATTAATGTAAGGCCAGGTCTACACTAGTGATGAAATTCAGAAGCAGTTGCCAGGAGTTATGCAAGCTACACAGAGTAGATTGCATCACTCCCGTCGACTTCCTTCCTTCCTTCCAGGGCTGATTGGCCTGGGCTCTGGGGGTTTTTCGCCTTCCTCTGTAGCACAGGGCATGGTTCACCTACCGGTGAATTCTCTGTATCTTAAAGTCCTTAAATCATGATTTAAGGAGGTAAATAACTCAGTCATAGGTTGGTGGCCTATTGCAGGAGTGGGTGGGTGAGGTCTTGAGGCCTGCATTTTGCAGGAAGTCAGACTAGATGATCGTACTGGTCCCTTCTGACCTTAAATTCTATAAGTCTATGAGTCCCCTTCAATATGGAGTCTTCATTGCATTGCACCAATAGGAAATGCACTCCCATCGATGAAGTACTACAGCACTTGGGGTGATTTTATTAAACTGATTTCCAGATCGACTTAGCAGGCCTTAACTGATCACTGGGGTGACTTGGAAAGATTGATCTGATGACAGCGAATTTGCCACCATCAGAGTGGATGTGGCCTAAATGACTGCCCGAGGTGTAGGGCAGGGGTGGGCTAAGGGTTTTGGTCTGAGGGCCATATCTGCCTCAAGGTGGGCCAGAGAAAGGGGCAGGGCAGGGAGGGGGTGTGGCTGCCACCCTCTGGCCAGGCCATCGATGGTGCATGTGGTGTGGGGGGAGACGGGGAGTGGTGGTGAGGGGAGAGGAGAGCAGCAGCCATGTAGGGTGTCGCTGGGCCCTAAGGAGAGGAGTCACTGGGCCCACATGGTGAGAGAGGGAGGGGAGAAAAGGAGCGGTTGGGAGGGGAGATTGGCCATTGTGCTCCTGGCCTCCAGCCAGACTCAGCTGGAGGGCTCCATAAAAGGCTCCTCTGACTCATGGGCTGTATTTTGCCCACCCCTGGTGCAGGACAACAGCAAATCAGGCTCAATATTTATTTATAGGGCTTTGATTCTGCAAATTCTTATTTATTCAAGTAGATCTTAGACAAATAAATCCATTGAATTCTCAGGGACTACTACGGATTTGTGAAATCAAGGCCTATGTTTGCACTTAATTGCACACTACTTATTGTACTTAAAAGATAGTCTTTGAACAGTTAGAACTCTCACCTGCCCAAAAAAGTAAATATTATCTGCTATTTTGTGCAGATAGCAGAATAGGAAAGTAGGTAAGAACGTTACATTTCAATTGAGAAGTAACTGTAATTTAAGATTTAAAACAAAATACTTTTGCTGAAGAAAAATGTTTGAAATAGCTAGATCTTGTAATACAAACTAAGCTCATACTTAATATCTTTTCCCTAGAATGAATGTATTCCAGGACACCCAGTTCTTCAGAGCAGCTTGAAATTAGAAACAACTTCTCCTCCCACCAACTGAATACCAAAACACAGTATGTTCCCCTTCCCACCATGGTTGATTACTCGCTGGACTAATTTAAACCAGAAAGAAAAGCTTTAACTAGGGAAGGTTCACAGAATCTTTTAAAGCTTGGTGAATTGCTTTAAACAACAAATTCTTGGCAGCAAAACCTATTCATGATGCTCTTTCCTTCGTAGAATGTATTAATATTAGCCAAATATTGCTAGTTAATTTCTCCAGAGTCCTCAAAGGATGGAAAACACTGTCTAGATGAAGTGGAACTCTTCAAAATTCAAGACTCTACTGGGTACTAACATTCTTTCAAATGTCTGCTTTTAATTATGTATAATAGCCTTTCTGCCAGAGAGCAGGTGGACTGGCTTTCAATTCAAGTGGGATCTTATATAAACTCCTCTCAGCAATTCTCTTTAAAAGATTCTCTTTTAAGGCAGCCTGCATCGAGTTGAGATTCTAGATGAGCTCAAGCAAATTTTCTTCATTTAGATGCAGCTAGTTATAGAGACAATAAGATACTGAATTCTGTAGTGAAAAAAAGTTAGCAAATCTTCTTGTTTCCCCTTATCTACTAACCAGCCACAAGGCTTCCCTATATTTCGGAAAAATAACACTCTTTGTATCCTGCTTGGCAAAACTAATTCAGACGTGCAGTTAGTTTTCATTCATTCTCACCCTCAATTCACTTTAGGGATACTTTTTTTTTTCTTTACAGCAGCTTGGTCAGGTTTTTGCTGCACGGTCCATGGGCAGGATGAATACAGCTAAATACATGTGACTGAAGGAGGCAGAAATTCAAACACCCTATTTCATCACTCCAGTTTGCATGTGCTGCTGGGTTTTTGTGCATGGGCTTCTTGCTGACAGACATAAGTGGGGTAGAGGTTTGAGAATTCCTGGAGATATTATTACACTCTTCCAAAAATATCTGTCAGGAATTTGAAGAATCATATAGATGTTGTGTTTGATCTTTTGGAATGACTAGATATTTTGGTAACGGACATGTCTACATGAAGAACACATATTTTATTATAGACTAAAGGCATAAGGCCCCAGTTCAACAAAACATGGAACTTCAGCACATGGAACAATGCTTTGCTGAACCAGGGGATGCATTATTTTATAAAAAAGCATCTCACAAGTGTCTCTTCTCCTTAGATACATGTATAATTCTCAGTAGCATTACCAGGGTGTGTATATGAATAAGTGAGGAGAGTACATGCTTAACAAATCTAGTGTTTTTAAGAAGTATCCATTTTCTGTTCAAAACCAAATGAAAAATGCAGGACAATATCAGTGAATAACTTCAGATCACTGAGAAAAAAAATAATTACTGGCTTCACTTGTGTAATCTTGGCCTCCCACAACTGTGCTATAGCTAAAGAGCACTCTGTAATCCATTATAAGACCTTGGTTCTCATGTCTCATAATTGAAAAGGAAGAGCTCCAAAGTTCTGGTTCCAGATAAATAGTAAATATTGAACACAATATCAGCCTTCATTCTGGCTGAAATTCAGCTAAGTAAAGAGGGATAGAACAAGTAAGTCTGTGCACCATTTAGGTGTATCTAAGGGGCCAGATTTTCTGGTATTTACCAGTATTTCCAGTATAGCCATTACCAGTTTACTTCATCTGAAGAGCTGCTCCAAATACTCAATGTAGAGTTTAAGTGGTGCATAGACCTTATGTCCTCTCCACAAAAATGAATTTCTCTGAATTTCGCTCTGTGCTGATCCTCTTGAGCCAGTGGGCATGTGATTAAGCAAACATTGTTCATCCAAACCAAATATTATACATCCAAACTAAATATTGTCCATCCAAACTATAGATATCATCTTGCAGGTAATCCCCAATTCTCCAACACAGAATAGCATAAAAAGTGAGAGAGATCCACACCAACAGCAGCATCCACATGTCCAGAATGACATACTGATTGCTTTCGCTTACATTGGTGGTCTCTCCTTCATAACTTCAGTCTAGTAATGGAATAGGGTGAACTGGGAAAGGAAACTATCATGTGACCATACGGGACACCTAACGGATCAATACGTTATCAGAGCTCTCTTCCATCCTGTATCATCGACATGTTTCATCTCAAATACAGTTCCTTCTTCATTTAGGTTCTCATCTGAGTAGTGATAACTTTTGAGAAAAAATTTCATCCAAATTTTGAACTTCTGAAAACCATATCAGTTCTATAAGATGGCCTGAAGTGATAATTTTTCCTTTTTTTCTAACAAATTTCAATAATTTTTGTCAAAATTTCAGGAAAAGTCAGGTTTTTTGACATCTTTTGCTATAGTACTAAGTGTTTCCTGAGAGAAAGAACAGTCATCTGTTTTGAGAGATGCATATAAATCATTTATGGAAGGATAACACACTGGTTACTTTCACAGTTTAGAAACAGCATCGGTGGGGAGACAGGCCTTAATTACATACATAAGGAGGCACATGTGTTGTTTGTGTATTTTTTTTCAGATGCTCTTTGCACATTCTTACCAGCTTTATATGTGTTTCACATTAATATATAAAACAGGACATTTCAAAGTCTGCTACTTCATAATGTTGGGGTTTCTTTAAGTAAGAAAATAATTTTCACCACTATAAAATAGTCATTTAAATGAATTATATACATTTGAAATAAACCAAAAAAGAGCTAGAAAATACCAAGTCTGTTGCTGCATCCATCACTTGTTCATTTTCCCTCAATTGAAGAACATGGGTCTGATTTTTAGGAATGCTGAGCAATTATCGCTCTTCATAAAATCAAAGCTATGGAGTGCTCTGAATCTATCAGGTTTAACATGGTTAGTATAGAATATTTCACTATCTTCTGAGATGCTATTCTAGGCATAGCAACATGAATCAGAGACAGAGTATTAACTTCAACAGAGAATGTCTTTGCTCAGAACTTTAATGTTATTTTAACTTATTTAAAAAAATGCCATTGCACAGCAGATAGAACTGCATAACTGTGGCAAAAGGCATAATGGAAAGAATGTGCCTCTGTTCTCACCTGTCCTTCCTAAAATCCCCTGGCAAATGTAATGTATGACATCTGACACAGTTTCAAAGGAATGCTTTTCTTCTCATATAAACCTAGGCTTTATTCTGATTCTCTCTTTAATTCCAACATCCAAAAGAAGCCACTTAGTGGAGCAGACTCTTGGAAGCATTGAGATTGAAATATTGTAGTAAGCACATGTGTTATTCCTTCTTTTGGTTTTATAATTAAAAAAAAATCTTATTCACAGTAAAGTCAGTTAAAGGCTTATGACTCAGTTCTACATGGTACTGCAAGACCTCAAGCCCAGTGAAGTCAATAAGAGTTGAAGGTCCTCAGTTCATTGTGGAATCAGAGTCCTGCCAAGTGCCACGTGCTGCCCAAGAAGTGTTGAGCTCTCTCAACTCCCAATGAGATCAATGAAATCAGGGTATCAGGGTCTTAGGCGAGCTCTACACATTTGGAATCCAAGTTTGTAGGTCCAACCTTGCAAATATCTGAATGCATCCAGCTTCCACTAATGTCTGTAGAACAGACGGCACATTCTGGACTGCCCAGCAGTGCAACACCTTGCATGACTGGACCTTTAAATATGTCTTTAATTAAAACCAAAATAAGCATAGGCATTGGTTTTGCTTAAATTTAGTGCCTAAATATCCAGTTCAAACTGTGGATTGCAAACAGATCCAATTTCCTTGGAAAAAGCTCTCCTACACTAGGAGTTCCACTGGATTTGGAATGCCTTCCTTGAGTGCTAAAAAATTGGCATCCAGCAAATGCATCTAATATATAAATAAATTTTATAAGCTGTCATGCTTCTCAATGTCATTACCACATTACTCAATGTGACCAAATGTACCCCACATTCATATCCTGCACACCATTATAGTAATCTTTTTACAAAATATTCTTTGTGAGATATCATTTGAAAATTACTCTTGCTGGCCAATATTATTATTTGAATGTACGATCATAAGCTAAAGTTAAGACTGATACGTGTTTACTGGACAAGACTGGGGAGTGGGTAAATCAGCTTCTTGAAGACAAAGGGCAAACTGGTGCTTCTAGCCATGTATCATCAAAGTTGATTGGCAATCACTGCTCAAGTCACCATCCTTTGGCAGTGTAGAAGGGCATGAACAGATTGATTTGCATTTTAACAAACAACAACATGGAACCTTTTTTATCATGAAACCCCATGTCCCCATCCTCCAAGCTGAAAGGAACTTTATCTAGGGATAACTCTCAGGAAGATGCACTTCAAAGGGTGAATGGACTATAAAGGGAGGAGCAAAAACACCCTAGGGATTTTCTGTCTTTCAACCGAAAGGAAAAAAGAGCCAGCCTTTGAACTTTGGGAGAGATTCTGACCTGAGAATTCAGTCAGACCTGTTGCTGGAAACATTTGGTAAGAATTTTATTTTGAACTAAGTCTAGGGTTTTTTTCAGTTTACTTACTGGGAAGTATTTTGTCTTATTTCTCTTGTTACCATTTCTGACTTTAATATTTTGCACATATACTGACTTAAAATTTCTCTCTTTTTAGTTAAATAAACTTGTTTTATTCTTTAATCAAAATTAATCCAGTGTTGTGTTTAAACTGAAATGTTTGGTAACTCCAATTAAAGTAGCAGACTGCTATACATTGACCTTTTACAGGGGCAAAGGATCCAAAATATCTGAACTGTCTAGGAGAGGGCTGGACAGAGCAGAACACACATTTTAGTGGGGAATTCGGGACTGGGAGTATGTTGGAGTCACCCTGAAAGTTGTAACCAAGCCTAGTGGAGCCAGAATGTAACTAGAGTGTCATGGCAGGCTGGAATTATACACTCAAAGTATGACCTGAACATTATCTGGCTGTTTATAAGCATCTCAGGGTGGGAGCTACAGTAGTAAAGCATTGTGAGGCACCCAGGTGGCAGAGCAGGTTGTGACAAAACCCCTCACTAGTCTGGTTTGCAGCCCAGAATGTGATACTCATAACTAGGGCTAGTTAAATATTTTCTATCAACATTTATTGATGAAAAATTAGTTTTCCAACAAAATTGAAAGTATCTTCTTTCCTCAAAAAAAATTCATTGGACAACAGAAAATCAGAAAACTAAAATTTTTTAGCCAAAAGCTTTTGGATAAAAACTTTTTTGATTCTCAGTTTTCATTTTTTAAACAAAAAACTAAAATTTTCCACAAAAACAAATTTGTTTTCTATTTTTATCAAGGTTTTCAGTTGTGGGCAAAAACTTATAGCTCAGTGGTATTCATAATTGTACCATAGCAATCACCCTCACTTACAGTATAGGTATTGCAATATTTAGTTGGGGATTAATACTAAAGGCTATGTCTACACTAGAAAAGTAAAGTCGACTTTATTAAGTCAATTTAAGAAAAATCGACTTAACTTTTCTAGTGTCGACATAGCCCCTTTTCAACCTTATTAAATCGACTTAACACTTTAAGTCAACTTAATAAGGTCAATTTAGGCGCTAATCCCCGTCCACACTGGCTTAAATTGACCTAATAAGGTCGATTTAAGCTTTAAGTCGACCCAAAACTAGATGTTATTAAGTCGACTTAAATTTTTCCTTCAGCTGACTTAAGGAAATGCTTAAGTTCATAGAATCATAGAATCATAGGGTTGGAAGGGACCTCACGAGGTCATCTAGTCCAACCCCCTGCTAAAAAGCAGGACCACTCCCCCTAAATCATCCCAGCCAGGATTTTGTCTAACCGAGCCTTAAAGATCTCCAAAGATGGAGAATCTACCACCTCCCTAGGTAGCCCATTCCAATGCTTCACCACCCTCCTAGTGAGAAAGTTTTTCCTAATGTCCAACCTTGACCTCCCCAGCTGTAATTTGAAACCATTGCTCCTTGTTCTGTCCTCTGTTACCCTCGAGAACAGCCTAGCTCCCTCCTCTTTGGAGCAACCCTTCAAGTAGTTGAAGGTTGCTATCAAATCTCCCCTCAGTCTTCTCTTCTGTAGACTATATAAGCCGAGTTCCTTCAGTCTCTCCTCATAAGTCATGTTCCCCAGTCCCCTAATCATTTTTGTTGCCCTCCGCTGGACTCTTTCTAATTTGTCCACATCCTTTCTGTAGTGGGGAGCCCAAAACTGGACACAGTATTCCAGATGTGGCCTGACCAGTGTCGAATAGAGGGGAATTATCACATCCCTCGATCTGCTGGCAATACTCCTACTGATGCAGCCTAATATGCCATTGGCCTTTTTCGCAACAAGGGCACACTGCTGGCTCATATTCATCTTCCCACCCACCATAACCCCCAGGTCCTTTTCTACAGCGCTGCTACTTAGCCGATCAGTCCCCAGCCTGTAGCAGTGCATCGGATTTTTCTGTCCTAAGTGCAGGACTTTGCACTTGTCTTTGTTGAACCTCATGAGGTTTCTTTCGGCCCAGTGTTCCAATTTGTCCAAGTCTCCCTGGATCCTGTCCCTGCCCTCCGGAGTATCTACCATTCCCCCCAACTTGGTGTCATCCGCAAACTTACTAAGCACGCAGTCTATTCCATCATCAAGATCATTAATGAAGATGTTGAATAGAACCGGCCCCAGGACCGACCCCTGGGGCACTCCACTCGTTACCGGTTGCCAACCAGACATCGAGCCATTGATTCCTACCCGCTGAGCCCATTGATCTAACCAGTTTTCGATCCACCTTACGGTCCACTCGTCCAACCCATACTTCCTTAACTTGCCGACGAGAATGCTGTGGGAAACCGTATCAAAAGCCTTGCTAAAGTCAAGGTATACCATGTCAACGGCTCTTCCCGCATCCACAAATCCAGTCATCTCATCATAGAAGGAAATCAGGTTGGTCAGGCACGATTTGCCCTTGGTGAATCCATGTTGACTGTTCCTGATCACTCTATTTTCTTCCAAGTGTTTCAGGATGGATTCCTTGAGGACCTGCTCCATGATTTTCCCAGGGATTGAGGTGAGGCTGACCGGTCTGTAGTTCCCTGGATCCTCCTTTTTCCCTTTCTTAAAGATAGGTACTATATTTGCCTTTTTCCAATCCTCCGAGACCATCCCCGTTCGCCACGAGTTCTCAAAGATAATGGCCAGCGGCTCTGCAATCACTTCCCCCAACTCCCTCAGCACCCTCGGATGCAGTTCATCCGGCCCCATGGACATTCCATCACCGAGGGCCGCTCTTCTCTCCATTGCGCGTTACCCCGTGTAGTAGCCTGGGAGCTGGCCCTCCCTGTGAAGACTGAAGTAAAAAAAGCATTGAGTACTTCAGCCTTTTCCACATCATCCTCCACGAGGATGCCTGCCCCATTCAGTAAGGGACCTACACCACTTCTGATCCTTTTCTTGTTTCTGATATACTTATAGAACCCCTTTCTGTTATCCTTCACATCTCTTGCTAGCTGCAACTCCAACTGTCCTTTGGCCTTTCTGATTTTATCCCTGCAGTCCCGAGCAATATCTTTATACGCCTCCCTTGTCATCTGTCCAAGCTTCCACTTCTTGTAAACTTCCCTTTTATGTTTCAGCTCCCCGCAGAGTTCCCTGCTCAACCATGCTGGTCGCCGTCCACATTTGCTGTTCTTTCTGCACATCGGAATGTTATCTTCCTGTGCCTTTAACAGGGTTTCTTTAAAATACAGCCAGCTGTCTTGGACACTTTTCCCCTTCAGATCAGCCTCTCATGGGACCCTGCCCATCAGCTCCCTAAGGGAGCCAAAATCTGCTTTTCTGAAGTCCAGGGTGTGTATTCTGCTTGATTTAAGTTGACTTAAGGAAAGCCCAGTGTGGATGCAGAGTAGTTTAGGTCGACTTAAGCCTCCTTAAATCGACCTAACTTGTAAGTGTAGACGCACCCAAAGAGGCCTCAGATTCAAACCAGTCAAAGGTCCTTAAATCTAACCTGATGAAAAAGTTTTTGTAACACTGCTGGCTATCCCTGACTTGCAAATAGTACCCACTGCACTCTAACCCCCATGGCAGGCCATAAAATACTATGGTGGTGGCACCCCTTTGAGGGTCAAAACTGTGTACATTTATGAGTTCCTTCAAAATCCACATTAGTATCTAAGCATATGCTTAAGTGGTACCCTATTACTATTAATATTAAACAATTCTATAGCATCATAATTTTCTGTAGCTCTTTACAGCGATTGTGAAAAGCCACGTCCCATGCCGCAACGACCTTGTGATCTAAATTAGATAGATAAAGAATTGGAAGCCAATTGACAAATCAAGGATGCAGGAAAATGAGCAAAGTGGGTTAAAACCAGGGAGACCCTCCTGTTGTTTGTGATTTATCAGTCACAGAATTGGCCATGTAGTTCACTGATGTACAGAACTGCAGCACTAACTGTGCTGAATTTGTACAGGAGCACAACAATGGAAAATCAAGTCCTAAGTTCTTACTCACATCAATGAGGGCCACAGGATCTGGCTCATGTTGGCTAAAACCTTTAATTTCACTGGTATCACTAAACATATTGGGTTTTTTGAAAATACATCACAAATATTTACTCGTCTTTGAAATATTACCATAATTGCAGCTAAAGTATTTATTAGCAAGGTACATATGCGTAACACACTGGTGTTGTTCTATTTTATTGTATTGTTTCTAGAGATGCTTGGACAAGTTTGTATGAAACAATATTTCATTGGAATTTGCTGATTCAGAGAAATGTATATGTTTTACAGATTCAATTCTGTTTCTCCTGTTTCAATGAAACCCAGGCAGGGTTCAAATTTCCAGCAGAACCTTGCCAGTTTCCTGCCAACTCACCTGCTCTGCTCAGGGCTTCCCGGGTCTGTGGCTCATGGGCAGCCCAACATTGGACTACCTCAGAGTCTGAGTTCATTCCATTTAATGGAGAATTTTGAAATTTTGGCTTTTTTTTCTTGATTGGGATGAAACCTGAACTATGGAAATCCTCCACAAAATAGAATTACCTTTCTCTGCCCAGTTCTAATTGGTTCACTTACTAACTAATTTGGAAATTGCAGCTTTTCAACAATGGGTCATTAGTGTGATGTTCTGGTACATTTGAAAATAGTGCAGAATAATATAGCAAATAACATATAGCATTTTCCTTGCTGCTACTACCTCTCTGATATTTGGAATCCTTTTCTTTCCCTTCCCTTCCTAACTTGAAGTGTTCTGTCTTGTTATTTCTTGTCCTTTCCTTCTATTTCTCTTGTAGCATTCTGCACAAGGTTATACCCTTCACTAGTGAGGTGAAGACCTTTAATGTCATTGAAGGACTCCTTACAATGCAGTCCAGCCAACGTCAACCTTTCTTCCATTACTGTTTACTGGCTCAATGAAACATGGTTCTACGGAACTCTTCGTTCCAAGATTTCTCTTCCCAAAGCACAAAGGTCCATTTAGCCTGGTGAAGAAGACATCTGGAAACTCTATGTATATTACTGTACTAATTCTCAAGCCAATCAGTGACATAGAAAATTAAATAAGTCTTTTGGAATGTAGGGAAGTTTATGCATCAGTTCCTTAGCACATTTGGTCCCTGTGCTGGTCTGTATTTCTTTGCTTTCTAAAAGGAATTCATGAAAAGCTTTCAGAAACATCAATGAAATGGATCTGTTGTTCTCTTTTAAGTCAGATCAGCTGTGTTTTTCTAATTTTTATTTTAGGGGTGGGTGGGGAGTCAGTCTCTTAAACAATTTCCTTCCTTGCCAATAAACCATTTGCATTTTCTTGCCTCATACTGGCCTCTGTAAATAAGGGTGTATGTAGCACGTATCCCCTTTTAAAATGTTTTTGCACTCACAAAGTTGATCATTTTAAAACTCCCTTATTAACCCTTTCATCTCTCAGAGACATGGAGGCCCCATATTCTGTGAGAAGGCAGGTCATTTATATAAACATAACTGTAGCTATCAAATCCACTTTAAAAGTTTTACAGATACTTCATTTTATACTGATGTCAATAGGAATTGAGAGCACTTAGCACCATGCAGTATCTACTGCTTTGTGTCCAGTGCAGAATGTATCACTTCCATTACATGCCTGATCTCACTTCTTCTGAGGATACTCTTGACTAATGCCAGTGTGACTGAAGCCTGGTCTACACTGCCATGAAATTCAACAGCAGTCTAAATTCTTTCTAAATTCTTATCAGTGTGGCATCCTCACTAAGCTGTGCTGATGGGGAAATGCCCTGCTGTTGATGCTATGTTACTCCTTTTCTGGAGGTAGACGTATTCAGTTGATGTCCAGATTGATTGAGTGGGTCTCCACTTCTGCTCAAATGATCCTGAAGAATTGATCCCCTGGCACTGAATCTCCTGCCACGTGTGAAGACGTACCCTGCTATGAATGTCAGATCTTTGAACTCCACAGGTAAAAAATTAGAGGTGCTATGTAAAGTAGTGTAAGATTCCCCTATACACCTTGATACTGACAACACCATCCTGAGTCAGAGCTCACAAAAATCATGAGATATTCATAAAATTTCATGATTCTTAAGCCAAATAATAGATTTGGTGTTCTGTTTATTTGCCTCCTGGTTTTTGAGCTGATAAGGTGCACTTCTATCCTGTTTTTAAGCTTTTCTCCACATCTGTGAGGGCTAGAAACCTTTTTTTAAAAAATAAAGCTTTGATTCTTATAGATTCACATGACTCCAGGAGGTGGGGGTTTAACAAATTATCAAATATTGTGAAACTTGAAATAAAATCATAAGAGTTGGAAACATTGATACTATGAGAGCTGCTTACACCAACTTACACACAATTATAAATTAATACAGTGGGTGTAAATTTACAAGCCAGGACACTAGAGAATAGTAAAAGTTAAAATAGAGTGAAAGCTTTCTTAAAATTCCACCTTTTCTGGCTCCTTAGCATGCAAGTTCCATCATCTTAGACATTCCTGCACAGTAGTGGGGGTGGTAACTCTGGGTGCATCTACACTTACAAATTAAATAGATTTAAGACTACACTGGATTTTCCTTAATTCGATTTAAGCTGCTCCTTAAATTGAATTAAGGAAAAGTTAGTTCGAATTAATAACACCTCGTTTTAATTCAAACTAGCACTTAAATCGACTTAAGCCAGTGGAGACTCAGATTAGTGCCTAGGTGGACCTTTGAAGTTGACTTAATAAGGTCGAAAAGGGGCCACATCTACACTTGAAAAGTTAAGCCCACTTCTATTAAGTCGACTTAATAAGGTCCACTTTAAGTCGACTTAAAGAGGACCTTATTAAGTTGACTTTATAAAGTCGACTTAACTTTTCAAGTGTAGACATAGCCCCTGAGTGTAAAGGAGTCTGAGTGTAAGGCAATGTTTATATTACAAACTGTGATATGCTCACATCCATAGATTTGGACTTGCTCTCATAGAGTAGCACAGACATGGCAGGATACGCAGCAGCAGAGGCAGGGCTAAGCTGCATCAAGTAGGTACTCACCAGTATCAAGCAGGGTTGTACTTGGCATGGCCTACACTGCTGCTACCCATGCTGTCATAGCTACATTATTTATGTTCACCCTAGCTTGATGAGAGCAAGCATGAAGATGTGGGCACAAGAGGGAAATCACAGTCCCAGTTCATAGGGGAGACATAGCCTAAGAAAGTCTAACTTACACATCACCCCTGAATATGTCCTGACTATTTCAAGGCAGAAGCCTTGCAGATCCATTTCCAAAAATTTCTTAGCTGGTAGCATCTACCTCTGGCATTGAATGTGACAACCTGGCACAATAAAACTAAGAATGTTTATGAAGGTGATGAGTCTGCAAAGTTTAGAGTTTTCATCCTAAAGGCCGACAAAGAAAATTTCTTCTTTTTGTCCAGGGAGAAAAATTAAAATGGAAAGAAAAATTAATAATGGTCCCATGTGGCAGCTAAAACCTTCTTAATTGACTCTTTTCATTTGGGATTTTTTTCTCATTGCTGTGGTGGATGGTGGGTGGGAGAGGAGGGGAGAGGTTGGAGGGAGAAAAGAGACTAAATGAACAAAAAATAACCTTACCTTATTTTTGTGGCAATTAAAGTTATTTTCTAGGTTCAGCCAATTTAGCAATATGGGTGCTGCATTGTTTCTTTTAAACTTGAGAACCCTTGTTGTTTGATATAGGTCTTGAATTAGTGGCCTTTGGAGAGGAACAAGAATGATCAAAATTAGCCACACTGAAAACCTGACTGATGTAAAAGGGCCGCTCAGCTTTATGGAGATTGCAAAGGGTTAAGGAAAGAGGCCCAATGACTCCCGTGTTTTATAGCTTCTCCCCTACTACCAGTGTTTGCAGGAAGAAATCTCTTTTGTTAGACAGGTGGTCCTAACAAAGAAGGGTCACTGGATGGTAATCCAATCTCTGAAAAAGAGAGAGTGGTTTAATTTGCAAAGAAGAAGAAAACATAAATCAAAAGGCCTGAACGGGAAAACAAAGCAGAGACACCCCTACCCCCCAAATCCCATTTAAAGATAATCATAAAACAGACCAGATAATGTAAGCAGTCTTTAAGATCTGTTAAAATTCCCAGAGCTAAATGAAACTTCATTGAAAACAATGGTGGTATCATAGTAGATATCAACACCCAATTAAAATCATTGCACAGAGTAGCTGAAAAGGCTGAATAAAGGCAAACAACTCCAGTAAGAGAGAAAGCTATCTGTAGGAATATTCTTACTGAGGAGGCCATGAGAAAAGCATCTGATCAGGTGGCCATCTGCATTTCTCACACAGAACAATTTGCTTCCTACAAGTAGGTGCTTATAAAATATTTCCACTGATGATTTGCAGCTGATGTTGATGGACATCTTGCACCATTTGTCAGGGGTAGAATGTTGATGCACAAAATTATGTAGAGAAAATTAATAGCATTGCCATTGTTTTGACATTGCTATGAAAAGCTAAGGGGCATATTCTGATGGTCTTATTCAGATCGACTATCACTTTTCACCACAAGGAGTTCCACTGACTTCCGTGAGACTAATTGAGGAGCAAGGTACTAGTTAGTATGAGTAAGGCTATCGGAATCTGGCCCTAAAAAAATGTCTAGGAAAATTACATGGGGAAAATACTATTAGACATGAAATTTTATTGCTCCTTTTCTCAACTTTTACATGGATATTTGATCATTTTACCAGTACTTTTTAATCTATCTATCTATCTATCTATCTATCTATCTATCTATCTATCTATC
>ML685813.1:5318183-5355342 GCA_007922175.1 Pelusios castaneus | reverse complement strand
ATCTATCTATCTATCTATCTATCTATCTATCTATCTATCTATCTATCTATCTATCTATCTATCTATCTATCTATCTATCGCAGGGATTGGCAACCTTTTCCGGCCCCTGTGCCAGCCCTGCCCACCGCACCCTCAGCAGGTCCCGGGGTGGAGCCAAAAGGGGCGGGGCTGGACCAGGTGCCCTGCCGGCCAGGGCCTGGGCCAGCATCAGCCAGCTGGTGGTCTCCAGTTCCCGGCCCCTGTCCGCAGGGGCGGCGCAGGGCTGATGGCCCCTGCTGGCCCCGCCCCTTTGCTGGACAGCAGGAGGAGAGTGGATTGGAGCGGGTCATGTCGCCCCAGACCGCCCAGAGCCGCACTGCTGCCGGCAGGGCAGAGCCGGCCACAGCCATGGCTGGTAAGAGGGCGGGTCAGGTCAGCCCACCCGGAGCCACCACTGCCGGTGGGAGCTGGGGCCAGGAACTGGAGGCCGCCTGCCAGCAGCGGCGGCTCTGGCCGGGCCGACCCAACCTGCCCTCTTGCTGGCCATGGCCGGGGCCAGCTCTGCCCTGCCGGCAGCAGCGCGGCTCTGGGCAGGCCGGGGCGACGTGACCCGCTCTGCTCCGCTCCCCTCTCCTCCTGCCATCCAGCAAAGGGGCGGGGCCAGCAGGGACCCTCAGCCGCATGCCACAGCTGCTGGCCACGCAGTTTACGGGGCCAGCGGGGGCACCTGAGCGACTCCGCGTGCCGCTCAGGCTCGGCCCGCATGCCAGCTCTGGCACGTGTGTCGGGGATTGCTGACTCCTGATCTAGAGAGATCTGTGTCTATGCAGATATATAGGAGTTGATAGAATTACACAGTCCAGCACAGAGATCCAACAGAATATTACCATCACAACATTACTATGAACTGTGGGCCTGATGCTACTGCCAGCAAAATGGCATAACTCTCATTGACTTGAGTGGGAGCAGGATTGGGCCATTATACATGTTGAAAAGGAAACATTCTTATTTGTGTTCTTAATTAAATTATGGCTTAGAATAGCTTTCATTCTTTTCATCTACATACTGCTTTCATCTGTTGCTTGGCTGAAGTGGAAACTTCTGGTTTTCCATATAAAATTAACAATAATAGTCTGGAATTCTTGCTAAGGTATATGCTCAGACAGGAAATCTGAGAGACCAGCCTCCTTCCTGATCTGGGTCTCCCACCAAAGGGGAAGCCTTGGGAACATATCAGAAAGTCAGTTTTAAAAGTTTTGGCTTTCTTCAAAAAGCAGGCACCGTTTCCTCTGAGTATTGTATTTACTACTACAAATGCTTTTGTGCAAGGATAAATCCAGAGCACTCAGGGACTACAGATGGAATGAGCTGAGCACCTACATCCACATCCCTCCCTGGAGCTGGAAGCTGTGGTTCTAGGTTGCAAACCAAATTATAATAGATCCTCCAGAGCTACATTCCATTTCATTGCTAGTTTTCTTTTTTCTTGAAAAGGGATTTTTCTTTGGCAGCATCTTAATCTGTTTGGTAATGTATTCACAGTCAGGAATATTGCTGCCTTCTTCTAAGAAAAGACACTGGGTCAGATCTTCAGCTGGTGTAAACTGACAAGCGCTCCAATTATTTAAATGGCCAATCGAGGATCTGGACCATCCATCTACCTATTTTTGTTTACCTATACCTTGGATGCTTCTGCTATACTATACAAGGACATAGACTGGAGAGGTCCCAGAGGACTGAAAAAGAGCAAATATAGTGCCCTTCTATAAAAAGGGAAATAAAGGTAACCCAGGGAATTATAGACCAATCAGTTTAACCTCTGTATCGGGATAAATAATGGAGCAAATAATTAAGGAATCAATTAGCAAACATCTAGAAGAGAATAACGTGTTAGGTGATAGTCAGCATGGATTTTTCAAGAACAAATCATGTCAGACCAAACTGATAGCTTTCTATGATGGGGTAACAAGCCTTGTGGATAGAGGGGAAGCGGTAGATATGGTATATCTAGACTTTAAGGCTCTTGATACGTTCTCTCATCACCTTCTCCTTAACAAACTAGAGAAGTAAAACCTGGATGAAACTACTATAAGATGGGTGAAAAACTGGTTGGATAACCACTCCCAGGCTATGTCTACACTAGAAAAGTTAAGTCGACTTTATTAAGTCAGCTTAATAAGGTCGACTTTAAGTTGACTTAACAAAAGTCAACTTAACTTTTCTAGTGCAGACATAGCCCCTTTTTGACCTTATTAAGTCAACTTAACACTTTAAGTCCACTTCATAACGTCAACTAGGCGTTAATCCCCATCCACACTGGCTTAAGTTGACCTAATAAGGTCGACTTAAGTGTTAAGTCGACCTAAAACAAGGTGTTATTAAGTCGACTTAACTTTTCCTTAAGTCGACTTAAGGAAAGCCCAGTGTGGACGCGGAGTAGTTTAGGTCGACTTAAGCGTCCTTAAGTCGACCTAACTTGTAAGTGTAGACGCATCCCCAGAGAGTAATTATAAACGGTTCACAATCATGCTGGAAGAGCATAATAAGCGGGGTACCACAGGGATTGATTCTGGGTCTGTTCTGTTCAATATTTTCATCAATGATTTAGATGATGGCATACAGAGTATACTTATAAAGCTTGCCGATGATACCAAGCGGGGAGGGGTTGTAAGTGCTTTGGAGGAGGATAGGATCACAATTCAAAATGATTTGGACAAACTGGTAAAATGGTCTGAGGTTAATAGGATGAAATTCAATAAAGACAAGTGCAAAGTACTCCACTTAGAAAGAAACAATCAGTTGCACACATACAAAATGGACCACAAGCTAAATATGAGTCAACAGTGTAACACGGTCACAAAAAAACCAAAAAAAACCCACACCATTCTGGGATGTATTAACAGGAATATTGTAAATAAGGCATGAGAAGTAATTCTTCCACTCTATTTCACCCTGATTAGGCTCAACTGGAGTATTGTGTCCAGTTCTGAGTGCCTCATTTCAGGAAAGATGTGGACAAACTGGAGAAAGTCCAGAGAAGAGCAACACGAATGATTAGAGGTCTGGAACACTTGACTTATGGAGAAAGATTGAAAGAGCTGTTTGTTTAGTCTAGAAAAGAGGAGACAGAGGGGGGGCATGAAAACAGTTTTCAAGTACCTAAAATGTTATGAGGAGGAGGGAGAAAAATTGTTCTCCTTAACCGTCGATGATAGGACAAGAAGCAGTGGGCTCAAAATAAGGCAAGGGAGGTTTAGGATTGGACATCAGAAAAAAATTCCTAACTGTAAGGGTGATTAACCACTGGAATAAATTGCCTAGACAGGTTGTGGAATCTCTATCATTGGACGTTTTTAAGAGCAGGTTAGACAAGCACCTGTCAGGGATGGTTTAAGAGGGTACTTGGTCCAGCCATGAGTACAGGGGACTGGACTTGATGACCTCTCATGGTTCCTTTCAGGTTCTATGATTCTATAGATTTGCATAGTGATAGCTGGGAGCTTTTTTTATACACACTGGTGCCACCTGCATCTGGATTCCAAAGAAATTCAGTTATATTGTACAGGTTAGTCATGGTGCATTGTTTTGTATCTTACTTTTATTTGAGCACCTGGTTCTATCCCTCCTGTGAGGATTCTCTGGACCCTTTGTGGAAAGTATATGGAAGCAGTGTATCTTCCTCTAGCAGACCCATTGAGTCCTTTAGTCTCAGTTCACTGAATGGATTCACCACGTTTCATGTAGTTTATTTTGTATGGATATTTTAGATTACACTTAAATAAAAAGGTTTCTTTTGCTACACATTAGAGATCCCAAATCCTTTCTGACACATGATACATACTTGGCCAGTACTGTGTTGATAATCTGCTTACTCTCTGCTGTTGTGTTCTGTAAAGCATATAATGTGTTCAGCATTTGGGGACCTTCTGGAGGAAAAAACTACATAAAGGAATGGGTGTACTGGAAATAAGATGCGGAAAGTAAAACTGTTTCCTCTCTTCCTTTCAGAAGGAATCCTCTTCAGTGTTCCTCATTCTGAGGAATGTAAATAATTTTAGTCCTAAATTTTCCATGTACCCTACTAAATCTCTTCTCTTCTATTCCTGGGAATCATTTACGTCAGAAATAAAGAATCATTTATATTCAAGGAGTGAACCCCATATAATTTAAAATCTCCTGCAACAATAGTCTTCAGTTTGTCACACTTTGCATTCCATGTTTTGGCCATGGCAAGTGAGAGGTCTGATGAAAATATAGAAATGTTTTTCTTGTAAGCCAAACTGTTGGTTCAGAAAAGTAGTAATATCACGGTTTCTGTCATATTGACAATAAATAGTTTTACAGGCTTAGCAATGTATAATTTCAACATGTAGTTGAAAGGACCTGCAGTTTGCTCATAAACATGCCAATACCACCTTCCTTTTGGTAGCCCATCACCATGCCTCTGGTCAGCAGGTGATTATGGTCTGTCTGATGTGGAACTCAGTTTTCCCTGATGTATATTTCAGCCTCTCCTTTGCCACTTAAAACAATAACACCATGGACTGAATGCCATCCTCAATTATTATATCTGTGTAACTTATTTATCTATGGCTCAGTGGAATAAACAATGGCAGAGCATGACTCCTTCAAGGCTGTTATTTCAAAGGAATTTTTATTAATGTCTTGTTCTCATCCTTTTTTTTTTGTATTGGCCCTCTTTTTTGTTTTCATTGCTTTTGACTATGAAGCGGGAATTGTTTGCTGATACATTTTAATTTGTTTGTATCATGTGGCGTAGTGTCTTGGGCTATGTCTACACTAGGGAAAATTAAGGTCGACTTTAATAAGTCGACTTTAAGTCGGCCTTATTAAGTCGACTTAGAGAGTCCACACTGGACTCTCTAAGTCGACGTGTTTGCTCCAGGGAGAGCCAGCCCCTCAAGGGGCTGGCTCTCCCTGGGGCAGCAAGCCCATGAGCAGTCCAGGGGAGAAGGGAGCAAGGAGCTCCCTTCTGCCCCGGACCACTTGGCTCCCTTCTGCTCGGGACTTCCCACGTCCCGGGCAGAAGGGAATCCTCCTAGCCTGGACCACTGGGGTCCTGGGGACAGCTTCCCCAGACCCGAGTGGTCCGGGCCAGGAGGAAGAGCTGGAGTTCCACACTCCAGCTGCCCACTGCTGAGCAGCTGGAGCACGGGCTGGGACCCGCACTCCAGCTGCTCAGCCATGGGCAGCTGGAGCGGGGATCCCAGCAAGAAGGGACCTCAGGGCTCTCGCAGAGACCACTCAGGCAGCTGGAGCGCGGGTCCCAGGGACAAGGGAGCCCCACGGTCCCGACCAGGAGGGAGCATGGGAGACCGTGCTCCCTCCTGGTCGCGACCGCTCGGTCTGGCCAGGAGGAAGCCCGAGGCTCCCTTGGCCATCATTGCGCTCCAGCTGTCTCTAGACAGCTGGAGCATGGCGGGGACAGCTGGAGCCAGCGCAGGCCCCCGCCGGCTCCAGCTGTCTCTTTAAACAGCTGGAGCACGGTGGGGGCTCCCTTGTCCCCAAGACCCGAGCTCCAGCTGCCGCAGCTGGAGTGTGGGTCCCGGGGACAAGGGAACAGGCCAAGTGGAGATATTTTACAATTAATATTATGTTTACTATTATTTATGTAAGCAGGATCTGACTGGATTCCACCCTGTTGAGCTGGCTGGGGGAAAGGGAACAGGCATCAGGCCCAGACTGTATATGAATGAGCACCTTGCTTAGGTCCTTAGCATGAAGGGATGCTTTGCCCAAATGTTCCCTCTAGCTGGTGTTGGACTAGGGAGGAGTATAAAAATATTGCTCGAGTATGCAGGGATGAAATCAGGAAGGCCACAGTACAACTGGAGTTTCAGCTAGCAAGGGACATGAAGTGTAACAAGAAGGATTTCTATAGGTTGGCAACAAGAAGGCCAGAGAAAGTGTGGGGCCCTTACAGAATGGGGGAGACAACCTAGTGACAAATGATGTGGAAAAAGCTGAAGTACTCAATGCTTTTTTGCTTCTGTCTTCATAAACAAATCAATTCCCAGACTACCGCACTGGGCAGCACAGAATGGGAAGGAGGTGAGCAGCTACCATGGTGAAAGAACAGATTCAGGATTATTTAGAAAAGCTGGACATGCACAAGTCCATGGGGCCACGTGCAGCACATCTGAGGCTGCTGAGGGAGTTGACTGATGTGATTGCGGAACCATTGGCCATTATCTTTGAAAACTTGTGGTGATCGGGAGAGGTCCTGGACAATTGGAAAAAGACAAATATATAGTGCCTATCTTTAAAAAAAGGGAAGGAGCAGGATCTGGGGAACCACAAACCAGTCAGTCTCACCTCAGTTCCCAGAAAAATCATGGAACAGGTACTTAAGGAATCCATTTTAAAGCATTTGGAGGAGAGAAAGGTGATCAGGAACAATGAGCATGGATTCACCAAAGGCAAGTCATGCCCAGACAACCTGACCTTCTATGATGAAATGACTGGCTTTGTGGATATGGGGAAAGTGGTGGATATGATATACTTCGATGTTGGAAAAGTTTTTTATACAATTTTCTACAATATTCTTGCCAGAAAAGTGAAGAAGAATGGGTTGGATGAATGAATTAGGGGGATGGACAGAAACCTTGGCTAGATCATTGAGCTCAATGGGCGGTGATCAATGACTCAATGTCTAATTGACAACTGGTATCAAGCAGAGTGTATCTGGGGTCAGTCCTGGGGCCAAATTTGTTCAATATCTCTATTGATGATGTGATGGATTGCCCCCTCAGCAAGTCTGTGGCTGACACTAAATTGAGGGGAATGGTAGATACCCTGGAGGGCAGGGATAGGATACAGAGAGACCTAGACAAATTGGAGGATTGGGCTAAAAGAAATCTAATGATGTTTAATTAAATAAGTGCACTCAGGATGGAAGAATACCAAGCTACAGACTGCAGACCAACTGGCTAAGCAGCAGTTCAAGAGAAAAGGATCTGGGGATTAAAAATGACAAGAAGTTGGATATGAATGTGTAGTGTGCCCCTGTTGCCAAAAAAGCTAACAGCATATTGGGCTGCTTTAGTAGGAGCATTGCCAACAGATCCAGGGAAGTGATTATTCCCCTCTATTTGGCACTGGTGAAGCCACATCTTGAGTACTGCATCCAGTTTTGGGCCCCCCACTTAGGAAGGAGCTGGACAAATTGGAGAGAGTCCAGCGGAAGGCAATGAAAAAGATTAGGGGGCTGGGGCACATGACTTATGAGGAGAATCTGAGGAAACTGGGCTTAGACTGCAGAAGAAAAGAATGAGGGGGGATTTAATGCAAATTAATATTGAGTTACTTCACTCCTTTTATTGAATGATCTTCTTTCTACATTCAGATTTTATGCTTGCAAGTTGGAAAGTATCACTTTTTCGAGGTGCCTGGGCATATAAAGTGGTGGCATATAATTTCTGAGGTGACTCAGTGGGGGGCTCAAGCTGGTATTATGTTGTATTATTGAAAGGAACCCCTTATTGTTGAACCCAGCCCTTCTTGCTGCTGACTCGAACTGGGAGAAGGGTTTCATTTATAATCTGGGTCCTGTGATATTTTTGTGAAGACAGATCAGAGACTGACATGCATAAAACACTAAATGTACTAACATTAACAGGTGAATCTGACATAACTGAAGTATGCTGAAAGAAAGATAGAGAGAAATAGCTGCCTTATGTCTGTCCTACCACTTCTGTTTTCAGAGAGGAAGGGTTAAGCAGTGGCAATAAAAATCACAACAAAGCACACACAGCAGTTACAGAACCCTGCATGGCAATTTTATAGGATTTGAAAGAAACCCACTTAACTCAAAATTCAGCCAGCTGAAAAGCAAACAAAATCAGAGTAGTTTCAGCTGCTACATAAGACTTATCAAAGGTCTAGTGAAATAAATAGGAACCTTTCTATTAATGTTAATAGTCTTTGGATCATTCCATGCCTGCTCTGGAGTTCTGTCATTTTTTTACAAACATATCCTGCTGTGTTTTTAAAATGTTTTCCTTTGAGTGAAAGACCCACACAAACAAAAAAGGGAAACTAACTGATTTGGGACCCTGCAAACCTTTTCTTATGCATGGGATAAACAGTGCCATTGAAACCATGTGCATTAGGGTCTTCAGAACTGGGCGCTACCTGACTTTGCAGGGAAAAACTAAAAGCTGACTTTATAACAAAGTACTGACAAATGCACAGAGTAATCACACTAGATAAAAAATGGAAAAAATGCTAATCTCTTTTGAGTATAGTAATCCTACAGGTAACGTCTAATAGTATGTCCTTTTTAAATGGATGGTTTCCTTTTAAATGCAATGGCCTTATGAGGTCACTGAAAGAATCAAGTCTTTTACATATCATCTTTTAATGCCTGTAAGATGAGAAGTGAATGGTATCTGGCAGCATTTGCTATGTCCAACTCCACCTGAAAGCCCTTGTGTTTGTTCTTGCTCAATAGCCACTGTAAGAAGATCCCTCTAAACAAGACCAGGCAATTCTAAAAGATTAAGGAATCTTAATCTACCAGACCTTGGAGCCTGACATTCTTCCTTTTTGTGGCCTCCTGCACTATACGGTCACTATGAAATCCAGTTTACACTGTTGTGCTTCATTAAAAAAAAAAAAAAAGCTGAACAGCCATTTTAAGTAGATTGCATGGTATGATTTACTGTAACTTGTTTGAAGGCACCTCTCATCATACTGAGTTTTATCATCACTATTGATATTCTAAATGTGTGCATGATATGAAGATTACTCTCATATACTAATGAGCGTGATGAAAGACCTGTTTGTGTCTCGTATATCAGATGCACCGATAGTTGTTTGAAAACTAATTACCTTTATGGGACAGCAGCCTGCAAATTTAAAGCAATCTAAAAACCTAAGATAATATTTCTTCCTTCATATGGAAATATTGTTAACAGGAGCCTTAAATGAACCCTCCTTCCATTTGTGTGTGTGTGTGTGTGTGTGTGTGTGTGTCCAGAGTAATTTCTTTCAGTTCAGTGGAGCTCTGCCCAAAATCAGGGGTTCTCCCACACAGATCTAAGTGCAAAATTGAGGCCTCCATCTGAGACTTCAGTGATGTTGATGTACCAATTAACTATTAGATTTTTGAAGACTCAGCATTTTGGCTATTGAACTAGATCTTAATATAAATTGCAATAATTATCACTGAAAATGTGGTACTCACTCTGATCCCACACTGATGAACTTTGGTGTAAAGAATATAAAATAGTTATTTTATCATTTGCACAACAGTAGCATCAAGAGGACCAGTTTAGATTGCCCCCCATCGCTTGTACTAAGTGCTGTACAAAAATAAAGAAGGCATGGTCTTTTCCCTGAAGTGCATACAATGTGATTTAAGATGGGGATATAGATGAATTGTGAGCAGATGGCTTCCTCACCCTGCTCTAAACACGAGTCATACAAGTTCTAGCAAGTCAAAACTTACCCTCTTTTCTAGGTTTTGGATTTAGAAAAGGTTTAGAAAAGTAAAACAAATAAACAAACAATCCATCGCAAGTTGTCTCCTCAGGTTTCACTGCTCACAAGCTCCTCTCAGACCGAAGTTCAGTCCTGACCCTAGATCTTTTCTCTGTAAGGAGCAACCCTTTCCTCCCTTATGGTGAGCTCCCAGTAATAACGAGACAGTAAACCATACAACATTTCCCAATGGGACTGTCCTTTGCTAACAGGAAATGGTTTTCAGTTAAGCACTGTCGAAGTGTTACATGGGTACAACATGCAAAAGGAGGGAATGGGGGAGGGCAGACGGATGATAGCAGTCATAGGAGTAACTGGGTACATAGACTAGCTATGTGTACAGCTTTCTGATTCTGAGTCAAAATATTTTTTGTTTGTTTCTTTGTTTAAATTGCAATATAGAAATTAAGAAAAAATATCAGCAATTCTCATTGGCTATCTATCAAACCACTGTAATCTGGCAATTTTCTGCAAGCATCACAGCAGAAATAGAGCACAATAAGAATATAAAGGAGGACAGGGTAGTGTATTTATGGATCAATGAGAAGAAGCCATTCCTTGCAGAAAGGCACAGAGTTAATAAGAACACAGTGATGTTAGTGGAACAAGTGGTCATATAGGCAGCAGAGGATGGCAGTTTTAGTAGGAAATGACACAAACACAGATAAACAGAGAGAGCTGTTAATTTACACTTCTTAATTTAAGTCAATTTAGCTAAATTGACTTAAAGTCGACTTTGTTAAGTCGACTTAGCATGTCCACACTCGAATTTTAAGTCGACTTAGAGGGGACCCTACAAAATCGATCTAGAGCGTCCACACTGGACGCCTAGTTCGACTTGTAGGGGCTAGGTGGACCTGGGACAGGTCCACGGTGGCAGGGGGGGCACCCCTTGCCAAGTGCCAGGGGGTTCAGCCTTTGCCCCATTGTACCTTGGTACAATGGTGCAAAGAGGGACAGGGACCCTGGCAGGGCATAGGGGCAGGGTGGGCAGCGCTCTGCCCTGCCCTTTGGGGGTGCACACCAGGCTGTGGCTGTGCCAGCCACCCTGGCAGGGAGGGCAGTGAGGAAGCCCTGGAGCCCCCTAAGTTGACTTAAAGTCGACTTAGGGCTACTCCATGTCCACACTGGCTAAGTCGACTTTCTAAAGTCAACTTAGCCAGCAAAGTCGACTTAAAATTAGGTTTTATAAAGTCGACTTAATTTTTCCTTAAGTCAACTTAAGGAAAGTGTAGTGTAGACGCAGAGTAACTTAAGTCGACTTAAGCAAGCTTAAGTTGACTTAATTTACAAGTGTAGATGCACCGAAGATACTGGAAGAGAAACAGGAAGCAGGAATCAGAAAAGGATCAGATTTCAAGAAGGGCACGATTGGCAGTGTAAAAAGCAGCTGATAGGTCAAAGAGAGTGAGGATGGAGCACAGGCTTTGAGATATGGCAATGAAGAGGCAGTTTGAGACTCTGTGGGTGTGTCTACACTTACAAATTAAGTCGACTTAAGCCTGCTTAAATCGACTTAATTTAATCTGTGTCTATACTACAATTTCCTTAAATTGACTTAAGCTGCTGCTTAAATCGACTTAAGGAAATTTAAAGTCAACTTAAAGGGCCCCAGGGCTCCACCACTGCCCTCCCTGCCAGGGTGGCTGGCACACCAAAGCCTGACGTGCCCACACAGTCCTGCCCACACCGCTCCTGCCACTGTCCCTGTCCTGCTCAGCCCCCCATTGTACCAGAGTACAATAGGGCAAATGCTGAGCCCCTGGCACTTTTGAAGGGGTGCCCCCACCACCACCATGGACAACCTAGCCCCGAGAAGTCGACTTAGGTGTCCAGTGTGGATGCTCTAAGTCGATTTGGCAAGGTCCCCTTGAACTCGACTTGAATTTATAATGTAGACATGCTAAGTCAACTTATTTGGCCAAGTGCAGACATAGCCTGTGAGAGCACTTCTTTAAGAATGGGGAGGCTACCATGATTTGCATTTTTGGAGGAAGGGACCGACTGACAATACGAAGTTAAGGCAAAAGGTAGGTGGCCACTATGTTGAGGCTGACAGATCACTAAAGGAAAAGAACAGGTGAGACACCTTACCATCAGTGAGAAAGGAGGAAGAATGAGAGACTGGGGATGTCCCACTGGATCCTGACCAATTTTCAGGAGAGTAACAAAACACTCCAGGGAGGAGGAGAACGACACAGAAGACCATGAGGTGGCTGTGAGGGTGTCAAAGATGACTCTTTCATCTTGAGTGCAATACACTCACTCAAGCCTTAGCCCATATTTTTCATTGCACAGATTCTATCATTTGAAGCCTTCCTTTTAGACTTTGCTTCAATTCCAGGCCTACATTCAACACACTCCAGCTCTTTGGTTTTGAATAAAAATTTCCTTATTACTTTCAACTAACAGCACACATGGTTGTTCACACAGCATGTGTCAAAGCAAGTCAGAACTCATTATGAATTAAAGAACATGCTTACACTGTTTTCAATTAAAGGCAGGTGTCTGGCCCCTCATTAGTACTAGGTGGTCTGTTCCTTCTTGGCTGTTTTTCTTTGCTTGGTAAGGATGCAATTTCTTTCTTTGCTTTTGAAATCTGTTTAAAAAAAAAACAGCCAACAATCATTTCTTAATATTCTCCCTGGTTATATGTGCCAACATTTCCAAGTTAAAGTCATTTTCCTTACTGCTTCCTCCTAGGTGCACACTTCATTCCAGATTCATAACAGTGGTTAGTGATTGCAAAAGAAACTGAATAACAGATGTAAAACCATAGACTGCAAGACTGCCGAATTTCCACTGATGAGTTCTGAGGACATTAATAACCAAGAGCACTGCTTAATGTCAGCAGAACACAGAAATGGAATAGTTGATACAGTGATGTGTTTCCTGTTCAGTTCAAGATTAGGAATTTGAGCCTCTTCCCCCTCTACACACAAAGACTGAGAGGGACTTGTCTGTAGCTGTTTCAGGATCCAAGTGCCCTAAACTTTCATTGACTTTTGTTCCACCCCAGGGATCTATGGTAGGGTGCATGCTCAGCGAAGCCAGCACAGACCTTGGACTGATGCAGAACTTAGGTTTTCTCTAGTCAGCACTGCTTTACACTAAAGAGAAAGGAAGGGTGTTGTGAACTAGTGAGCTGGAAGATTTTTTGAAATCCACCCTGACATTAGTAATGCTGTAATGCAGTAGCAATGCTGACTGGAGATTTCAAAAAAATCGAAAGAGACAAGAAAGGTGTTGCAAACTAGTGAATTGAGTACCAAACAGGAATTCCAGAGATATAAGCCTGGTTCTGATTTCAATATGGGTTGGGGTACTCAGCAGGACATAGAAGATTCTCAACACCTACCAGGACTGGGCTCTTGACAGACAATGAACGTGAAAAAGAATCCTCAGCTTGATGAGTAACTAGTGGAAAGAATTTCCCTTTTAAAATGGAATCACATGCCACAACACTTTACTAGAGATGAGCTAGTGCTTTTCAACACCAAACTGCTAGCTCAGCTTCAGCTTTCATTTTGCGCTTGAGCCACTTTACATTTTAATCAGCAGCTGAAAACGCCAACACCAGCCATAGCTTTTTAGCTCCTTTTTTTTATTAAAGGGAAAGGAGAGCCAAAGAAGGGCACAAGGAGCCCTTCTCCTACTTTTGCACAGCTCATACATCTGCCAAGCTCCATGGTGGCGCCATCACTTGGGCGAATCCCTCACAACTCCTATAAAGGAGCACAGCAACCTAAAAGCTCTAGGGAGAGAGGGAGCTGAGTTCAGGACTTAGAACCCCTCCATACTGGTCTACATAGCAGGACCAATTCAGGGAGCATAAAACGAACTCCCTGAATGGATGTAGCAACATGATCAGTTGGTGAATGCTCCATCAGGCTTAATTCATCCTGGAGTTCACCCAGGGGCTTGCTGCTCTGCACAAACCTCTATGTGGTACAGCTACAAGGCCCAGTACATACCGGGTTGAATTTCAGAATAGTGAATGAAGCAGTACTGAAAAAGAGGGTCAGAAATGCAGTTCACGAATTACATTCCATCTCCAGAGGGAGAAAGATGGAGACTTATTCTGATCTCCCTTACGCTTGTTTTATAGCAGCAAAACTCTGTTGATTTTAAGGAGCTATTCCTGATTTTTAACAGTATGCGTGGGATCAGGGCCATCCCTGGGGGGGCAGGCAGGGCCCAAGGCCGATTGGCCTGTGGGTCCCCTGGCACTCTGGGCCAGAGGATGGGTCCTGCGCTCCTGCCCCACCCCGGGCCAGCTTGCCGCCAAAGGCAATGGAAGGGAGGGGTGGAGGAGGGGCAGGTGCAGCTTAAGGACAGCCCTGCGTGGATCAGAATTAGTCCAACATGTTGGCTTCAAACTTTATTAGGCCACCAGTGTGATGCCATATAATGATATTTCAGTGTGAGAGTGACAGTATAAATATTTTTCAATGACAGTTTAACAATGGAAGTACTTGAAGCATCCCAGTAATAAAACTGGGCCTAGCCAAACAAAATATGGCTGACCATGAAAGTGGGTTCAGGACTCATGTATGCTAACCTCTCATTTGAGCAAACTGAAGTAACCCTATGCTTTTCCTATTCTCCTTTTTGTGTATAGAATTATCTATACTTTCCCAGCCGAATTTAGGCTCTTATTTGTGAAATATTAGCCTTGAACATCCTCATTTTGTTACATGATTTTATTATCATATTTGCAAAGCATACAGAACTGAACCAGAAAACAACTGATAAAATATCTCTGATTGCAATTCTTCAAAAATTGATTTTATTAACAAAAAACTATCAGAGTCCATTAAATATGGAATTTTCAGTGAAATTAACATTCTGTTCACATATTCCTCTGTAAAATAGTCTGTATCACCCTGTCCATGTTCTCTCACCTAGTAGTGACATGGAATTTGGTGGATTTTGTGTAGGTTACACACAGGACTTTGTTCTCCTCGCTTTTAGTAATGTGAATCAGAAGTAACTGGACAGAAGCCAATAGAGCATAGAGTGACATGGGTGAGCAGAGAATAAGAATGAGGCCTGCAGTATGGGAATACAGGATACAATCGACATATGAGACAGTTTAAAGCTTTTATTTTTTTAAATGGTGTCTCTTTCATAGCTGATTTCTGGCCCAGCTAATATCTACAATGAACTTCATGTTCATGAGAAAGGGGTGAGCAAGGTTCAAACACTGTTCTCCCACAGGCTTTCTGTGTGACCGTAGGCAAGTCATGTAGCCTCTCTGTTCCTCAATTCCTCACGTGTTAAATGGGAATAATAGCACTTCCCTACCTCATTGGGGTGTTGTGAAAATAAACACATTTTTATTAAACACATAAACTCGAGATTGTGAGGGACTCAGGTACTATGGTGATAGGGGCCTTACAAGTATTTCAGGTAGAGAATTGTTTCTCATGGACAGAACTTGTGCATGACTTTAATATGAAGATTTTTTTCCAAGAGTTGGAATGAAATTTTCAGTCATAAGTGGCAGTTAAGGACCTAACTCTAACTGAAAGTCATTAGGAGGTAGGCCCTTAACTGCTGTTTGTACATTTGAAAATCCTCCCCCTGCCCCAAGTCAAGATCTTCTGAGATTCATTTGGTCTGTATCTGGGATGGGGTGTCCTAGGCCCAGAGGCTTCCTGCTGAAGGCATTTGGATCCTACCACACCTGTCCCAGGAAAATAGCAGTAGAGAAGGTCTCAAAGTGGAGCCTTCAGGAAAGTAGCCAGCCAGGAGAAGGTGACAAGGAGCTAACCAATCAGAGAGATGCAGGCTAGTATAAAAGGAGCTGCAGGCCTGATCAGAGGCAGTAGATGTTTGGAGCCTGAGGATAGAGCCCTGCAGATCCATGGGTATCTGCTTCAGATCTGCGGGTACCCACATCTGCAGGGGATTGAAAAAGAGCTCCTTGCTGCTTGCTGAGCCTGAAGATAGAAGAGCCTTGAGGAAAGAGTGAATCACTGCTGACGCTTGGGGCTGTGTGAAAGAGGCCCAGGAAGCTGAAAGTCATTTAGTTAAAGGATGTGGTGGCATTGGGTTGGGAACTTGAGTATTGGGTGGGCCTGAACCACTGGGAAAAAGGCCTAAAATTGGACAATGATAAATATTCAGAAGACGATCTAAACTGTTAAGAGGCCCAGCTAGAGAGCTGGGATCAGAACAGACTACAGTGGTCAAAGACTCTCCAGGAAGGAAGCCCTGGGGGCATATCTCCTATTAGGGCTAGGAGCATTTAACTACTTTGTTTGATTAATACCCCAGAAAGGTATTTGAGTTGTGTTCCATACAGACTCTGTGTGCCTGAGCCAAAGGACTGAATCACTAACTGCCAGACAAACTGCCAAAGGGGTCACCACAGATTGAAAGAGGTGCAGACACACACCTGGCCAGATGACATTCACTCTGTTACAATATCCCTGAGTGAGAGCAGTAAGCAGATGATGTTTTCTGCTATTCTGATCACAAATAAAATTGCTACACATTTCAATACTTCAAAGACAGTACTATTTTTCATGGGATTGTCTGACAGCTTTCAAGTCAATGTACTCCTTTGGGCAGCTGATGAGTCAAGTTTATTTTGGTTTTCATGACATTATGCCCACACAGCATCTCAGTTGGAAAACCTTGCATCTTCAAGTCATCAAGTAGCATCAGTGTGGGATGTGTCAGCACATCCCAAGTCAATGACAGCATGTGAAGATGCAAACATTGCAATTTTTTTGTCCTTTAAAATATAGTCAGGGAATTTGCCCTAAATGAATGTTGTTTTTCTTCTACCTATGAAACTTGTGTGGAAAATGCAAGAATTTGGAACAACCTCACCATTGCATTCTGGCATCACTGTGCTATATATCCCATTTATTTGAAATGTCTCCAAATGTCTGCAAACTCTCTTTCATGACACTTTTTAGAATGGTCCTACTCTTTACTTTTTACAAGACAAATCATATGAATCTTTGATTTTTCTAAATATTCTTGTACTCTTAACAATCCATAGCAAAATATTTCCTAAAGGAAAATTTAATGATTTCTTTTTAGTGCATCTATGATATATGCACGAAAAATATTTGCTTTACTTCCAACACAGATAACTGCAATGAAATTGCTTATGGGGGAATGTCATGAGCCAGGACAATAGTGACTTGCCTCATCGGTCCACATTTCAATAATGCTTCTCGCTGAGATATAGTTGGAATTATGGAAGTAGATACACTCTAGGCCCTATGGAAATGTTTGAAGTAGGAGCCCATTGTGTAAATATAGAGACTCCATAGTGTCTAGTGGTAAGATTCTGGCAGGTAATAGCACTGTAACTGATCCAAAGAAATAGGAGAAGGGACAGAATTTTTTTTCTCTTCAAGGGTCTGCCTATGGAAAATTTGTGGGGAAAAAAACCTGATGCAATCTGGAAATACTGCAAATCCAAAAGAAGTTTGACACCCCTTTTGTTGTGTTTGGAGGATCAGTAAGAGTCTGGAAGTAAATTAGAAAGATCCTATTTGTTTATTAGGTTGATCAATCCAGCTGCATGAGCAGCAGCGATGGAATGATTTGTTCCAGTTCAAAATTCTACACCCACACACAAGTTCACTGCAGGATCCAGAGCGACAACATGTACAACCAATAAAACTCTACACAGAAGCATAATATTTTCAGAACCACTTTCGCTCGCTGTTCAGCAATACTGAGCACAAGATTTACTAGTTTCTGAGAGCTAATTAACTCTCATGGATTCTCCCTTTCCTCTTCCCCTTCTGCCTTTAGATTTCCTATATAAGGTTAGATATCCAGGCCTTTCTCTAGTCTATAATGTATTTCCTGATGCCTGGATTGGCTCTTATTGAAGCAGAGTTTCTTGTCAGTGACAAAGCAGAGGCTTCACTTCTGGCACGGTAGTTTTCACCATCTCCATCATTTTATCAATCTTCTGTTCTGTCTTTATCTTATTTTCTATATCTTCATATTATCTCTCTCCTATTTTTTCCTCTGCCCTTCTCCTGGTGTCTCTAATCTCTCCTCTTTCCTGCTTTCTAGTCTAAACTCTCCCTTTCTTCTCTATTCTCTTTCTTCTCCCTTTCTTCCTCTGTACTCCAAACAAGTTAACTTTATTCTTTCTATTATCCTATATTTTAGGTTTGTTCTCCTGTTTTTCTCCTCTTCCCCTCATCTGGCCCACTCCTGTTCTCCCTACTTAATCCTGCCTTTTGCTTTATCCTATGTCCCCACCTCCATTACTCTGCTTCTTCTTTTGTTTTACTTTTCCCTTGATTCTTTGCTTTCTCTGGCCTTTCCCCCTTATATGCTGTGCCTGCATTGCTAGCCTGCTTGAGCAGAGGGAGGTGGTGTGGGTAGAAGTCCACTTCCTGTGCTGGCTAAACATATATCAGGCAAAACCCCAATCAAAAGTTCTGTGGTACTCCGAAGGGGAGTTGATGGACTGTGAGCAACTGCTCCTATAAGATAGGTAGGCACATGGAGCATGGTTCTGTTTCTCCCACTGAAAGTCCTGAAGCACTTCTCTAGCTCAGACCATCCCACTACAGCCGTGAGTCAACACTCAGCTAAAGTCAAAATGAAAAACCCTCAACATATAGCAGCATCAGCCACTCTCTCACAACACTCCCTCCTTTTCCCTTTTGGAGGAGGAGAAGTATCAAGGTGAACAGAATTCAAAAGCAGTGAAATTATTGTAGCAAGAACAAGTGTGACTAAGCTGTTCATGTCACAAGGTTTCAGTTTAGCTCAGATACTCCGCAGCTGAGTCAGGGAGGGAAAAGTTCAAAGAAGGACAGTTTATACAATCAGAAACATACTTTGGGCCTGAGGACTAGAAGAGTTAAAAATAGGAACATCTGGGCCTAATGACAGAACAAAGGAAAGGGGGCTAGAAAACAGAACAATTTGAGGAAATTAGGAACAGTTGATCACCCGGTGTCTTGCAAGCAATGCCAGTGACTGCTCTTGCTTTCTTTACAAAGAACACCTAATGAATTTAACTATCGGACCCTAATATTCCCTATATGGGAATAAATTGCATGGGGAGGGGAACCTGAATGTGTACTCATCAAGTTTCCTCCAAATGTTTCCAAGGGGAGAGACTCTCTCTTTTCTGTAGAAGTAGCAGGGGTTCAACCTGAAAAGCTTGCAGAATCCTAGTCTGCAAGCGGCCAATGAATAGAAGGACTAATGAAGTCCTACAAAACACTACACACCAAGAGCTATGCCTGGTATAGAATGATTCAGATACGAGGAAGTACTGTAAACCTATGGCACTGTCATGAAAGACAAAATGGCTACATCTACCCTAGTGACTGTACATGTGTCCAGGCATGCAGTTCTGCCATAACCCCCCTATTATCCATCTAAACCACCGAATAATGTATCTGAAGGTGAGTAGAAGGCAAGTAAGCTAGCATGCCTGAAAGATATGGGCAAGTACATACCTCAGGCTCTGGCACGGCCCCATACTGTGTCAGTATGCAGCATGGACAAGGGCAAAAGGTGTCAACAGTCCTCCAACCCAAGTCCTCCAATGCAGTAACTCCTTCCTCCCTGGCCCTTACCAATCTCTGAAGATCTCTGTCGCCCCCATCAATGTTAGTAGAAGCAAATTTTGCTGACCACTTCAGAGCAGTTTTCTGCTGCACTGTTTCTATCAGTAAAGTGAATGTGGATCTGAGAGCAGTCTCCTGGTCTGCTAACCACACCCTGGTTCTGGTCAAGGTGTGGGTTGAGTACACCATCTTCCATGACTTCATCTGGAGTATGTTGCTTTTCCTTGAGCCATTATTATGCATGTGGCAGAAGCTAAAAAACAGATTATTAAAGAACTATTACTGTACCTCTGTGTCTGGGCATTTCCCAGCCAGCATGAAGTCAATAATGTTTGGGGAGGCCACACAGACCAGGGGGAAAAGAGGAAGTTCTGATTGTGTATGGGATAGTTGTAGAAAATATGCAGTTGGTTGTGAAACTTATTAACAACTGTCTTTACTTTCTAGGAAGACAGTGTCTGTGTTTCCCTTCACTGCCCATCCTTACTGACCTCTTACAGATAGGCACTATGCAAAAGGGAAGGAGTTAGTTGCAAGGGCAGTTAGATCTGGGAAGGGAAATGGAAACCTTTAGTTGTCTGAAGCCCATCACAGCAGTTCATTCTCCCTCGGAAGATTAAACAAAGTTTTACCATCCCTTTCCCTGGGGTCTGGCCTCTCCATGCTCCAAGCCCTATTACACAAGCTGGAAGAAATGAGGGTGGGTGTGAGGGAGGGGGAGAGGAAGAGGGGAAGCTCCACTATGGCAGTTGCACAAACACAGTGTGGTGTCATTTTTCTGTGGAGGTGAATGGCTTGTGGAGGTGAACTGAAATTTCAGAGAAGTAAAGTTGCGGTCCCTGTCTCTTTCATTGCTGTCAGCTCGATACAGAGAATGGATTTTCTGGCCAAGCTGTAGTTGGGGGTTAGTGGTTTGCATTTCCACTTTTTTGAAAATGCTGTATGTCAGCTGAGAATACAGTTAATTTTCAGTTCAGCTGCTTCCCAGTCCTGTAAGCACATATTAGCAAATTTTTGGTGCAGCAGAAACATCAGCTTGTTCTTGAGGTTCAACAGAAGCACAAATGTACTCGCTTCACCTTCACAGCTGACCAGCCACCTCCATTCAGCAATGTATGGAGAGGTGACCCCTAGACATGGATTGCCAGATCACTAGAGGACTGGAAAGACACCTCTTTTCCATTTTGAAATGATGGCCAATCTCTAAGAAAGACATTGAAAATTGGTAACATAACCTCTGAAAGGAACGGGCTCCCTGCCTCCCTGAAGACACTGTAAGCCTTTTCAAACTTAAAAAAAAAATGTGTCTATTAGTGTCTATTCTTTCCTCAGGGACTGTAAAAGTTGTATAAGAACCCAGGATAATCTACTAGTCACATTCCTGAAATGCTGAAAAGTATCAATATTTTGGTCTTCTACAGCAAAGTTATATTACATGAGGGGGATTTATGATTAATTATTATTTATTAAAATACATATATAATGCTACTCTTGTCTTTGAATTGGTAGGATCTTAAGCTCCCAAGAGGGAAGTCATTCTCCTAGTAGGTCAGGAGCAGTGCCCCTGTAGAAGCAGGAGGGCAACTCTATAGGTCCCTCTCATGGGCATGGACAGCAAGAATGAGAAGAGTTTAAATTCCTCAGGGCACAGGAAGTTTAGGCTCTTCAGGTGAAAAAGACACTGATGAACGGATTCCTGGAGTAGAAGGCACACCACAGGGAATGAGAGCTTGCCCAAGAGGCATGGGAGCATGCCCTAATGGAGTCGCTCATAAAACTGGTAGCCAAACAAGTTCAAGGCCCACCTGCTGTCACAGCCACCACATCTATCTGGGAACCAGCACAGCCTTCTCCCCATCCTGCTACACTTCCTTCTTTGGATTCCCAGGGTGCTGCTGAGCAGGAGGACCCAGTCCCATCAAGAGATACAGAGAAGCCTGCAGGACTCAAATTCATTTTCACATTCCATATACCATTTTAAATAAATATTACAGTTTCCTTGACTTGCTTGGGTACTCTCCTTTTTAAGTATGATGAACATAATATGTTTTCAAGAAGTGTATTGGACCCCACAATTACAGCATACAGCTTTGATCCAGGGGTGTAGACAGCCCCTGTTTTCTGGCTGGGCCCCTGCTAGTGCAGGGTGAGGCTGGCCATGGGTAGCTTCCAGTCATGTGACAAAGATGGGGAGAGCCATGAGTGGAGCAGAGGCTTTGGTGTCGGCGTGTCTGCCCTGCTCACGGCCGCTGGCTGGTGGGTGGCCCTGTAGCCATGGTGGGAAAGTTTGCACCACTGCCAGGGTCTAAAGAGGGTGGGCCTCAGGGCCAAGTGGGTGGGCCCTAGCCCACCTGTGGCTATGCCTCTCCTTTGATCCATGTAACAGTCTGATGCCATTGCACTGCAAACAATTTTCTGTCTCTCGCATACTGACTTCCCCCCAGCCACATTTCCAGAAATATAAAAAATTCTAAAGAATATACCAAACTACTAAGGCTGACATTTACAAAAGTAGCAACTGTTTTGGGGTGCCTCAGATACTGGATATCGATCTTTGAGACAACTGGGATTTGATCTACAGAGGTGCTGAGAATCTGCAACATCCACTGACTTCAGTTCATGTGGTAAATTCTTAACTTCTCTAAAACTTATGACCTAGGTAGAAGCAAATTTTGAAAATTAGAAACTTGTTTTCTATAACTATAAGTATATAACCAATAATAAATCATCATTTTAAGGGATTTTTTTCTTATGGAAGGGTAATCAATTGACTGGATTCTTCAGTTACTGCAATGTCTTTACTTTCACTCCCTATCACCTATTTTCTGAGCTTATTTGGTAGCTTTGTATTTTTCCATGATACAGACCAGGATAATACTAATTGTTATAACTGTATTTTTAATTGCATAGAACATTGTTCAAATAATATATTCCTTTGTTTAAAATTTCCCCATAAATTACACCTATTGTACATTATCTCATATTTCTTAGGAAGGAGGCTATAGTTAAACACTTTTCTTGTGTCACAGATGTCTCCCCATTGCTTCAATGCATATATTAAAACATATATACATGGGAAATTTCACTTTCCCCAACTTTATTTTCTTTCCAAATTATTTTGTTAGGTCTTATGATGGTCCCATGCTCACAACCTCTCTTTTTATATAGGGAGAGATGATTCAATTCTGTACAGGCTGCCTCTCGTCAGGAAACTTATGATCCATGGACAGCCCTGGAAGATTCTAACTTCTTTATATTCCAGAGATGTTCATTACTACTAGAGCTGGTCAGAAAAGAGAATTTTCCATTAAACAATTTGAAAGAAACAAAATGATTCCATCCTCCCCCTCGCAAAAAAAGAAACAAAACACAAAAAACAAGGACAACATTGAAAGTTTTTCATTTGTAAAACCAGGCCATAATTTGTTTTTTAAAAATTACATTTTTTCCCCACCAGCTTTGATGATTAGATTTCCTTATCTCTTCATGTGGCTTGATCACAATGACTGCATTTTCTAATCTACAATGACTGAACATGAAAAGAGACTACTAAGATTACACAAGCTGTTACATTTATTGTATATTTTGACAGCTGACTTTAAAAGCACTAAAGAAAATATTAGCATTCATTCATTTAAAGGGAAAATTAACTGCCAAAATTGGATTGGAGCTGTTTCAATTTTAAATGCTGAATTGAATGCACAGCTATGTCTAAATTTGTTACTGAAAAATGTAATATTCAATTCCTCTTATTTTCAGAAATATTAAAACACAAAAAAAATAGGGAAAGATGGATTGAATACACAGGCCCGGGCCTTACGGTATTATTTTAAAATATGAGACAGTACAAAATGTATATTAACCAGTTAACTGCTGATAAATACACAGTACCAGGTATGTTCAGCAGACATATACTAGGCTAAATGTACTAATATGGCTTAACTTCAGTTGATCATTTTTTTGTTGTTGTCTCAGAGAGTTTGAAAGGTACCAGACTGATAAGACTGAAGTCTATTATTTATCTGTAAGACAGGTATAGCGTGGCAGCAACAGTGCAAGCTTACCATTTCCCCTATAATCATAGACCTTTTTTAACCGTGATTCAATAGGATCATCTTTAGGAGCAAGATAACAACTCCATTTCTAAACTGATATAATCCCTTGACTTTCTGTTGAGACTGCAGTGCCAACAAGGACGCCAACTGTGATGTGGACATTTGTGTTAGACCACGTATGCCAAAGAGCCATCAGACAGTGATGACTTTCCATTACTACTGTCATGGGGTGCATCTCAAATCCAACCCTGGGGGTGAAAGCGTAAGTTTTCCATTAACAATTTCCTGACCCTCAATTTTAACTGGCAATGAAAAACACACACAGGGAGAAGCACAGGCTAGGGGTTGGCAACCCCCAGCACGCGTGCCGAACTTGGCACGCAGGCCAATCCTGAGCGGCCCACGGCCCACTCAGGCTTCCCCTGCTGGGCACCCCTGCATGGCCTGGGGCCATAAGAGCCACGTGCTGCGGCTTCAGGTTCCCTGGCTGCATTTCCCTGCTCCGCCCTGTCAGGGGCAGAGGCTCCAGTCCCCGGGACCCTGACTCCACAGCAACGTAAGTGCTGTGGGGCGGGGGTGGAGCGTCCGGTCGGGAGCTTGGTTCGGCAGTGGTCCGAGGGCAGGCGCGTGGCTCAGGGGCCAGTGCGGCCCGGTGCAGAGCTCGGGGGCCGATGCGGAGGTTGGGGGGACCAGTGCGGCCCAGCTCTGGTGCCGGCTTGGGGGCTGGGCAAGTCGAGCTCAGGGGCGCCGGCATGGCCTCGTGCAGGGCTCGCGGGGGGGGAAGCTCAGGGGCCTGGCCAGCCCAGCATGGGGCCGGTGTGTGATTCGGGGGGGCTGGCTCGGGTTTCAGGGGGCCGGCACATCCTGGCTCAGGGCTCGGGGGACCAGCTCGTCCCAGCTCGGGGCGCAGGTGGCTGGGGCGGCCTGGCTCTGGGGCTGGTGTGGCCCAGCTTTCAGGCTGGCTCTGGGGCCTGGTCAGCCCAACACAGGGGCTGGCGCGGGGTTCGGGGGGGCCCACACGGCCCCATTCTGGGGCCAGCTTGGGGGCCTGGCCAGCCCAGCCCAGCGCGGGGTTTGGGGCTTGGGGGGGGGGTGGCGCAGCCCAGCGTGGGGGCCTGGCCAGTCCGGCTTGGGGCTCAGGGGCCAGCACAGCATGGCCTGGGGACCCTGCCACCACCCACACTGAGTCCCTGGCCCTGCCCCCTTTTGGCCTCGCCCCTGGCACCTTCTGAAGGTGTGGGGGGGTGGGGCTGGCACAGGAGCCAGCAAAGGTTGCTGACCCCTGGGCTAGGGGTTCAAATCTCCAACAAGAACAAAAGATAAAGGTGCCTAATTACCAGACAGGTCTGAATCTGGCCTCTAATTTTGCAGTGTCAAAACTCTACCTACAAAATCATAGTCCACTTCTGAAAAACCAGAACTCTGCCGTTTAGCTTTCCCTCTGTGTTCTGTTTAGGTTCACCCTGCTCCCAAGCGAATCCCATTGCAGAACTTTCCCTGACTTGCATGGGAGTAACATCAGTCCCATAGATACTGCATCTGAATCAATTATCATGGATCAGTTTGGTTTTGCATGGGTGCAGGGGTCCAGACTCATGGATCCAATCACAGGATCAAGACCCAAAGTAGTTTAAATTGAAAAAGGCCTCAGATTTCATGAAAAACATACTGCATACATGCACTCACTCAACACATCTACGGATTTCTTTTGCAGCTTATATTTGTAACCAAAACGTCCTTTGTTAATGACCAAAAATATTGAAAAGGTATTTAGACAACTGAACATTTCTGACATTAATAATTTCATTTCAAGAGATTTATCACTAACACAATATATGGCTATGTCTACACTGGCAAGTTAGTTCGAATTAAGGAGGCTTAATTCGAACTAACTAAAGCCATGGCTACACGAGGGTTTAATTAGTTCAAATTAAGGGCTTCCTTAATTCAAACTAATAAATTCGAATATGCTATTCAAAGTAAGGGTTAATTCGAACTAACTAGTTTGAATTAACCAATGTGGCCATATTAGTTGGAACTAAGTGCTTAGTTCTAACTAACCGGCCTATTGAATTCAATGCAAATCACTAATTTGAACTAAGCAAGTGCCATGAATGGCACTAGCTTAGTTCGAACTAAATTTTTCTAGTTTGAATTAAGTTAATTCAAACAAACTAACATTAGTTCGAATTAACTAATTCGAACTAATTTTAGTAAGTGTAGACATAGCCTATGATATTTATTTATTAGTGTTTGAGTATAAAGGGAATTTGGGGAGAAATCATACAGTTCTACAAGAGGCATGGGCACCAGACAAAATGAGTCATGTAAGCATGTTAACCCTCCAGAAACTTGGGGGGGGGGGGGGAGGTATCTTTCTGTATATATTAAGTTATAGGTTTTCCATAATTCTACACTTTTTATTTGTACACTTATACAGTTAGGGTCCAATTTTTATTCTCTGAAATATACTTTTTTAAAATTATATTTGTTTCACCATATCTTACAACTCAAATATTAAATCAAAGGCAGAAATGAATACTATAGTCTACATTAACAGAGATAACTAATCCACCTCAGCCAGCGAAGTACCCATGATTAACTAAATCAACGTATGTTATATGAGAAGGATGGGATTCTTTAAGAACTGGTGTGAAAAGGACATCCATGTGAGAATTTGTATTCTTTTCCTGTTAATGCTTGTGGTTACTCTAACTATAAATTAAAGTGATTAAAAGAAAAATTATTTTCTCTGCATTTACTTATGCTTTTAACAGCCCTTTGGACCGGAGCCACAAAAGGACATAGAAACCTAAAGCCCATTTTTTGGAATCTAACTCCCAGTTTTAGGCACCTGTGCGATCCACAGCTCACCATATACTATGCTGGCATTTTTAGTTGCTTCCCTCCCCCCATTCATTGTACAGACAGTCTGAGCACCTCACCCAGGCTTTGTGGGTCCCACTGATGTTCCAGTGATTTTCTAGAAGCTTAAAACTTAGCACTGCAACACCTAAGTCCCCTTGTGTATTATAGTCAGTTTCACATCTCTGTTAATAGTTTATTATCTCATATACTAATCTACAAGTAGCTTTCGCTCACATAGAGCTCCCTAGCCCAGCACTAGTAGCCACAAAGCTAAACCTAAGTAGGTAAAAGGCAGGAGAGTGGAAATATATGCAAATGGGGAGAAGGAGGGTGGCCTGACCATATATACTGTTGGTGCTCTTAGATCTCCTGCAAGTCTCATCTAAACAGCAAGGAAGCAAAAAGAACCTTATAAAATGGTTCCCCAAAGAATTACAAAATAAATATATAAATAAATAAAAAGCCAGTGAAAAGGAGCTCGGTCAATAAATTGAACTTTATGAACTGAATGAATTTTAAATTTTCAAGTTATTAGTATTTCACAGTTGTATTATGGTAGGATCTAGAGGTTCCAGTCAAGATCATGGCTCTGTTGTGCTAGGCACAGTACAGAAACGTAGTAAGAGAAAGCTCTTATCCGGATGAGTTTACAGCCTAAACAGTTAAGGCAGACAAAGGATGGAAGAGGCTGATATGGGTTTGAGGTCAGAAGGAGATACACATCGGCTGCACTATATTCTGCCAAAAGAAAGTCCCACTAGTAGAGCTGTTGTTAGCAAAAAACGAAATATTGAAATGCCCCCTGAAAGGCAATGCGACGTAAGCTCCTATGTCACTTTGGCACTTTCAGGTAGTTTATCAGTTCCTCATTTATGGTATGAGGATAATATTACTACTTTTGTCCGTCTTGTCTATTTAATTTGTAAGTTCTTAAGTGCCAGGGAAATCCTCAGACTGTTTCCTTTCAATGGCTATGGCAATGGAACCCTGATATCAATTAGGGTTTGTTAGTGATACTTAAACAGGATTAGGAAATAACAGAACGCAAGTTTGGTGCTCAGTTGCCTTAGTGGTTTGCTCAGTGTAAGTGACCAGCAGGGCTGGCCCCAAGGATTTTTGGTGCCTTAGGTTAACTATGATTTTTTGCACCCTCCTCCCCCCACACGTTATAAGAGATAACGTATGAATATATTTTTTTTAAAAATAGAGAAAAAAGTCACTTCCATCTAATTTGGTGCCCCTTAAAGCCTGGTACCCTAAGCAACCTCCTAGTTCACCTGTATGGTTGGGCTGGCCCTGATGACCACAGAGAAAGATTCAGAGATGCTTGAGAAATGTATTTCTGCTTCTAATATCAGTCTGACTTCAGAGAGAGAGGAAGAGCACAGAATGTCTTTGCTCCTTGGCCCTCCCTGTGCAGTGATTGGCATTGTGACATGTGTTTGGATTCCATAAGAAGGGAAGTCTATCAAACCTTCTCCATACTCTGAAATATGGAGAATTGAAAATTGGTAGTGTTGTTTCAAGTCTGATGGGAGAATGAAGATCAACAACAGTATTAAATTATTTAGTAATATATCTCTCACAAAACACACAAAAAGCGATGGAAAATGCCAGGAATGTAACCAAGGCTTTAATAAAGGATAGCATTTTCCATTACAGGAAATGCAAAGCATACTGGAAAATGTTTCTAAAAGCTATCATTTAAACGATTAGGGTTAGTGGGAAATGTAGAAGGGGACTATCCATACTCAGTCTCATAACTGCATGAGAGAGAATGTGTTCCTTCTTCAATTTGGTCTCTTTTTAAATGGAGACTTCTTATCTTACCCACTCTTATTTTCTATCCACAATTTTATTGATTGCTTTGAAAAGAAACCTGGTGTAATCTTCCTTCAGTTTCCATTCCCCATCCTCCTCGTCTCTCTCCTTTGCTTTCTCTCCTCCCTTAACTCTGTTTGTGACTCAGAAGTGCCCATTTCAGGCTTGTTTGTTATTCCCTAGGACCTGTACCCTTTTAGCTTTCCCTGATACCTCTTCCTTAGCTCAATCAAGCTTTTTCATCTGGCACCTTTCTTCTGCTTTCAGTCTCCACATCCCCAAAATACCTCCTCTTGATCCTACCAACTTCTCAAACTGCCACCTCATCTACCTCCTGCCTCCCAATCTCTCTCAAATGTGCGCTCTGTTTCCAATGCCTTGTTGTACCCTCCTTTAGCTCTCTCTTGGAATCCCTGCAATCCAGCATCTCCCCACTCTACTCTTCTGGAACTTCCCTCAGCAGTCACCAGTGATCTTTCTGGCCAAATCACATTGCCTCTTTTACATTCTCATCTATCTGCCATCTGTGATTTGGTGGATCATTCCCAACTTTTCGTTTTGCCACACCCGCCTTCGTCTTCAGGGACGCTGTGTACTTCTGATTCTCTTTTCACTTCTCCATCTGCTCCTTTGGCAACTCCTTTAGTGACTCCCCTTCCAATTTACTCCTCCCACTCTGACAGTCCTTTAGGGCTCAGTCCTTAATCCTCTACTCTTTCTCCTCCACTTTATCCCTGAGTGAACTCATCCAAACATTGTCCTTTGGTTACCATCAGATGTTTACAGATTTTCCTCTCCACCCCAAACCTCTCCCTCTCTTCTCAGTGCTGCATCTCCTGGAAAAAGTTTAAGCTTTTGCTGGCTCAGGCTCATTGTGGTTAAAACTTAAGTTCATTGATCATGCTTTTTTCCTCTTTCACCTTCCCACCTCTTGCTTCAACTACTTCCAACCTGTCCTGTCTCCAGCTGACCACTATTGAAAGAACCCATTCTTGAAAAGGTTAATAACATTTACATTTTCTTGGAGAAAAATACTGTTTTTATTTCACATGTGCTATGTCACACTTTAATAGTCAGGTCATTTCAAATTCTGCTTGACTGACTTCTTTAAAACTTCTTTATAATCTCAATTTTGAATGAAAAACAAATTTCGTTTTAGCTAAATTCAATGTTGCAAAAACTGCTTCAATTTCTTTCACTGGCAGTCACAAAAGTGCGTGAAGTATTTCAAGCAGTCTGACCTATGAATTACATAAACAGAAAGAAATCCAACTGCTTGGAGCATATTAAAAAAACAGCTTTTGACCTTATTTTGGAGTATAATTGAAAGACTGATTATTCATACATCAAAATATTACTCAATGCTCCATCTTGAAAATGTTCTCAGAGATAAAATAAATGGATCATTCAACATAATTAAGATATGATAAACAATTACTAATTTTTATAATTTCTAGCTTTTCCAAGAAATGTTGGTTCATTTTAATCTGTTTTGATTTGAAATATATATCTCAAAATGCTACTTCCCTGTTTATAACAGTGTTCAGTAGCAAGCAGAATTTCTTTCTTCTAAAAGGGTCTAGACATACAAACCATAGGTCTCTACTCACTAATTACAAATTTACAAGGGATATAATTTCTCATATTTTAGGACATAAAGCTCTAAAGTCATTAACTGTCTAAGACTAGAAGGTATTTTCCATATATACAGGTGTTTGAGAATTGTTCAATAGGAGATTTTTTGCTTACATTATTTGGAATAGTTTGGGGCTCTTTTATTATTAATATTTTTCTTTACATTCTACTAGTAAGGAAGATTGGTCATGTGCTTAAGGTATTTGAGGTCTGGGTTAAATTCATAGCCTTGCCACAGACTTCATCTGAGACCTTGGGCAGATCACTTAGGCACATGCTGAATTTTACTACTGGTGATTTCAGTGGCACAACTATACTGAGTAGTAAAGATCAACATGTGCTTAATGGTTTGCAGGATCAGGGCTAAAGTCTACTACAACTCAGCTCTCCATCTATAAAATTAGGATAGTTATTCTTCCATTCTTCTACCCTTTTTCTGTCACGTCTATTTAGATTGCATGACATGTAGGGCAGGGATTAGCTCTTAAAATGTATCTATACCCTAAAGTATCGCAACTCTGACTATATTGGTTTGGTGTGTTCCTAGTATGGATGCAATTATTGTTTATTCCAGGCCTAGGTGCAGAGTTGTGCTATGTTATCTGTGTCACAAATTCAAAGTCTACATACATTAAACCATACTTTCAGATTTTATTTCTCCCCCCCCCCCCCCACTTTGCTTAGTCTTTCTCTATTAATATCCACCCTGTTACCAGATTGTAATCAAGTGTCATAGATGGATCACATCTATAGACTTATTCAGGGCTTTTTTTGTGATGGTACTCAGGGGTACCCCAAAATGCACTGGACTTATTAAATCAAACACAGGTTGATATTAAGAACTGAGAACCAAAGATAGTAAATTTCTCCTAAGAACTACTATCTTGTTACAAAAAAAGCCGCTGGATAACCCCATGCATTTACATCCAGGAATGTCTATATTATATATGCTTCCCCTTTATTGTATTATTATTTTTTATGTTGATGATCTCTACTTATTTTGAGTTTAATTTCTCTAACAGATAAAGCACTGGTGAATGTTCCCCAGGGAAGGATGGACTGCTGCCCATCAGCTGGTTGCTAGCAGTGTTGAAAGTGAAGCAATTGGGCCCCTCCCTTCATTTCTGTTGTATTGTGCGCCTAGGAATCCAGATTGATTCATTCCACAACTGAGGTCTCTGAGTTCACATTATAATATGCTGCAGTCATGTCCCTAAATTGGCTTCAGATCAGACTTTTAAGTGAAACAGTATGTTTTTTTTTCTCTTCAGTTCTACTCTTGCCAGTAAAGAGTTCTGCTTATTGAAAACAAAGTGGGGAAAATAATAAAAAGGAAGGGGACATTTGTGCACTGATGCTTATGCATTTGGCAGAAAGAATAGTCAATAATAGAGAAACAGAGGATGCACAAACAACAGAGATTAAATTATCAATTCAACTGTTTTCTGGTGAAACAAATCACATTTGCTCCTTCTTCTGTTGATTACTTTTAATCCAAAACCAATACATTATCTCAGGGTTCTTAATCTGATCTGTAAAATGAGGTCTTGTTTTTTCAATCTCTAATTCACTAAATGCTTGAGAGATAATAGCTGACATTTGATAACGCTTGCTTTTAACATACTGCATCTTTTTTCAATTCTTACTTTTATTATGTCTCTGTTTACTCAAATTCCTTTTGCTGACAAATTAAAGCCAGTAATGATTTTATTTGACATTATAAACCTTTTCCTCCAAGATTTTTCTGTTTTCTACTTGGGCCACATATGCAACGCTATGAACTAAAGATGTTTCAGATCACACAGTATTAGTCAAGTTTTGGAAGTTGAGGTTAGTGAGTCCCATTGGTGTGATTCTTAAATCAGACAGGTTCAAAATTTTACACAGCCAGTAAATGCCACATGGTAATAGAGAATTGTTTTATCACTTTTAAAACTATCAAACAGATAGTGATACTGAGAATGGTAAATCAAACAAGTCTAAATCCATCTCCACCCCCACCATTACTCCCATATACTACTGGTTCCTACAGAGGTAAAAAGCTCATTCACATACCATACTATAGTGGATAGGCTCTCACTGAAAAATCTAGTCCTGTGAGAATTCAGGAAACATCCTATATGATTTTTCCCAGTGCTATAAACAAAATGCAAAATATATTAATGTTGTATCATGGTAGTGGTTTTAAGTGCACTGAAGTTGAGAAATTCATATTTTTTTATTCACGTTGGCTTTAACAGAGCTCCTTTGTGCCCATAAATCATCATATTCTCAATTGCACCCAAGTAGGATTGGGTACAGCTGAAGAAAAGAAAGTTGGAGGAACAAAAGGGAGACACTTTGTGCTCCCTATTTCTGGGGCCAGTTCAACACTGTCTTCAGGCTATTCTAAACTATGCTGACTACCAACTCCCTTAGCAGTTCTAGGCAAAATATATTCCCCGAGGAATACTTCCTTTGCCTGTTTGCTTTTGCTGAAACAGACTAACATCGCTGCTCCGCTGGATCCTGTGCTTGAGGGATTCTGCACAATCCTCTTTTAGGTTTAACTCTACTTTATGTCATGAAATTTTATGTCAAGGAAGACTTAACAAAACATGAAACTGTTTTTTATATTAAATGTGTGGGCCAGATTTTCAATTGGTGCAAAACACTTAGCTCCTTTGAAGACAATGGAGCTTTGCCAATTTACATCAGCTGAGAATCTGATCCTACATTTACCTCTATATATGCACGTCTGAGTTACGATTACTGTGAAAGAAAATAGAAAGAACTGTATGTACTTATTAGAATGATTGCACTTTGCTCATGTAAATAAACGCGTAACCCATGTGCCTAAGTGAGAGTGTCTTTAAGGGATCTCTTGAGGCTGGGTTACTGTTGCTGGGCAGACTTAGCTGCCCAGAACCAGAAGCTTCTGGAATAGGGAATGGTAGCTTTTGAGCATGCTCCACAAGGTTCCCAGCTAGTGAGCGAGTACTGTGGTCAAGATGCCTGAGTTGCACTGAGAAGAGCCCATGTGCTTTGCGCAAGGGGAGAAGCTGAGCCAGGCTGTTCTTCCCAATTCTGAGACGTTTCAAGTTAGTGATATTGTTAACCCTCCAGCAGGGAAGTCTGGAGGTACTGGTTGCAGAAAAGGGACCACTGGGAGAGGAGGTTGGTTTCTTTTAACTGTATACTTTGAGTTGTTGTCTTAACTACTGTGATGAATGAACAATTCTTTAATGTAATAAGGGGAAAGAGCCAATTATATTTTTGTTATTCTCAAGAATTGTATTTCTTTTTTTTTTTGGTAACAGGGTTTCTGTGTGTGTGTGTGTGTGTGTGTGTGCGTGTGCGTGTGCGTGTGCGTGTGCGTGTGCGTGTGTGTGTGTGAGAGAGAGAGAGAGAGAGAGAGAGAGAGAGAGAGAGAGAGAAAATATGTGTGTGTAACTGATTGTTGACTAAACAGTAAGCTGACTGGATAAGGTTGGTTCCAGCAGAGGAAGAGAAGGATCTGCATGAGTTTCCACTGAAGATTCCTGCAACCAAAGAAGAGGGAGCTGCTTCTTTCAACACAAGCCTTTGGACTTGATGAATAAAGACTATAACTGAGATTCAGGTGAACTCCACCTAGGCTTTGGAAACACTAAAGTGCATCTCCCAGAATGTCTTTGTTCCTCTTGTTTGCATTGTAGAAAAGAAACTGTGAGATGGTGAATGTAGATTTATCAAATAGCCACATCATGTTATAGAGCTATATAGTAATTACTTTGTTTTCTTTCATCATAAGCTTTATAAAGTTAGTATTTAATACAGTTCATTGTTTTTGTTTTCATTTACTTTGAACAGACCTTGCTGTAAGTCCCTTAAAGACCAAATCTTGGGTCTCCAGCTGCTTCTCTATAGGAGTTGAGGTTTATTTCTGTTAGGCACTGGAAAAAGGCAACTGAGGTAAACTCTAGCCCACCTAAAAGTTACAAATGCATGACATAATAATACTCTAGTATATAGCTATATCTTTCCAGAGGGGTAGCCGTGTTAGTCTGTGTACAACAAAAACAACGAGAGTCCTGTGGCACCTTACAGACTAACAGATTTTCTTTGGCATAAGCTTTTGTGGGCTACAACCTACTTTGTCAGATGCATCTGACGAAGTGGGTTGTAGCCCTCGAAAGCTTATGCCAAAGAAAATCTGTTAGTCTGTAAGGTGCCACAGGACTCTCGTTGTTTTAGCTATATCTTTGTTATTTCTAACACACATGTATTTAAGAAATGCCTGATTGAAGACTTGCAATATATTTTTGAATTATCAACCTTTTAAATATTTTTTTTTAAAAAAATCAATGTGGTCACTGTTTTCTCTTTTAAATCAAGTGCAGCCTTTCCATAACTCCACAGAAATGAGATTGTGTCTCACATTTTCAGCAGAAAGATGTCATCATTTATTCTTTGACGGGTAGCACTTGCCTCTAGCTGTACAGTGACCAGCACAATGGCACCCAATAGGATTTTTTTGAGCAATTGTAATACAAATAATAAATAAGAGTAATAAAATACCTCAGAAGCTCACACCTTGTCCATGAAAACTCTTTATATTGGAATAATATCTTGCTCCATCAACCTTAGTACTATTGGAGTAGAATTAGCTATTTGTGTTCAGCTTGGGCACAACAGATGATCCAGAACAAATGGTCCAAAGAAAGAAGATCTTTCCTCTTTATTCCCACCCACCATTTAATTTCCAATTTGCTCTGAGTACAGATTCCTTCCTAAATTCAAGCTGATGCTTGATGAGTTCTACCTAGTGCATATAACAATCAAATTATTGTTATCCTCTAATCGCCCTTAGAGTGGGTGGAAGAAAAAAAGAAAAGCAATGCAAATCAATAGAAAAAGTATGACAACTGAATGGACAAAATACCCTTCCCCATATACCCACAATATAAAATCAACAATTAATCTTCTGACCGAAGAAACAAGTTAATTGTAATTTCAGCATTTCTTACCTGTTCCTGAGCAATCACTCTAAACTTTCTAAATTCATCAAGTTATGGGCCTCAGATTTTCAATCACAGTCAGTCTGACAGTTGATCTTCCTTCAGTGCTGCTGTCAAGCATATTAAGGGCTTCCGGCTGATCTCCTGATGACTATGCTACAACAATGAATAGCTGAGATTCCTGGAACCATGAGAACTCCTCAGGATTGATCAGAATCAAAGGAAGTCTGGAGCTAACCCTTTGGTCAGCCAACCATCAGAAGACATCAGCACCATCTTGTGATGCCTGTTTCACCGAGCCATTTATGTAGTCACTGCAGTATAGCCACACCACAGGTCCTGTCAACTGAACAGGCAGTAGGCAGAATCATACTATGAATTTGAATTGGATTTTGTCGAACAGAACTGAACAATTATGTGTCCCTTAGTCTTTCATGAAAACATCATCATACAGTTTGTAGTGAGGGAGTATGGCCCCCCTCGGAGATGGACAGCCTGGGCCCTGTTACACCTAAGTGGGCGGAGCTAGAGGCACCCTGTCCGTCAGGCCGGAAGCAGGTGGGCGGGACAGGAAATATAAGGGCCACGCCTGGGCGCTCAGAGGGAGGGAGGCAGCCGAAGGGGAAGGGTGTTTCTTTGCTCCTTCCCCAGCGCCCGCCTGACTACTACCCGGCCGAGAACCTGCCTGCGGCCTGGGGCCCTGACGGGCAACTGGACCCTGGTGGAGCCGCCTGTAGAGACCAGCCGCCCAGGAACCTAAAACCGGAGGACTACGTGGACCTTCCGCTACCCACACCGCCTGCGGGTCAATCGGATGATCCCGCCCCAGTACCGGGCTGCGACCTGGAGGAGCTCCCCTTCGCCGAGGAAGACGCACCACCCCCAGAGGCGAGCAGCGACCTGGAGGAGTTACCATTAGCAGAGGACGTGGCCGGACTGTGTGACCTCCCCCTGGGTGACTACCCCGAGGAAGAGGGCAATGAGGGCCCTGACCAGGTACCCGTGGGGATGGGGGCAGGAAGTGGCCCAGGGGACCGAGAGGCCTACTATGACTCGGCGGTTCCCGAGCCTGAGTTACTGACCCCTGGTGAGGGTTACGCCAGGCCCGTGGTAGAACCCTCTGCCACGGATAGGGCCCTGGGCTGGGACGCAGTGGAGTTGGGTGGGCCTGCGTCCCCCTGCCTCCCCCCTCTGGTACCGCCCCAGAAGCCTTGACAGGCGTGGAGTCGCCACGGCCTGAATTAGGAACCTAACTGCTAGAGGCAGTTTGTTTCCCTGCCTGCCCCGCCCGAGGGGCCAGAGACAGTTTGTTTCCCTGCCTGCCCCGCCCGAGGGGCCAGAGACAGTTTGTTTCCCTGCCTGCCCTGCCCGAGGGGCCAGAGACAGTTTGTTTCCCTGCCTGCCCCGCCCGAGGGGCCAGGGACAGTTTGTTTCCCTGCCTGCCCCGCCCGAGGGGCCAGGGACAGTTTGCTTCCCTTCCAGGGACGAAGAAACGGGTCAGGCCCCGCCGGAGAGGGCTGGTCGCCTGACTTACACAGTTCAACATTTAAAAACACAAATGTATATTAATTAAATATAGTCTCTCTGTATTCTTTTCAGAATCATCTGAGTCCTCATTCTTATTACTTTTCATATCACACATTCATCTTGGCTCTTTTGCTGCAGTTTTTCTATATAGCTCAGTGGATGCACATGTTACCAGGCTTCGGATTTTTGGAAGCTACATGCTGGTTTAAGGACTGAGATTTGTGGAAGAGTATAAATCATCAAGAGCTCTATTGCACATATGATTGCTACATTTCCTGTTTTTGTCTATCTAAGGTATTAGTTACATTTATGCTGTCTTTTCTCTCTCCATATCACAAAAACACATTGAGAACTAGGAACATGGATTCTCTCCATTCACTGTTGATTTCTCCATCTGAAGGTCTGAGTCTCATCCCACTTACAAAGGCTTAATACTGATGTAACTCTTCTGACTTCAGTGAAATCCCAGGACTAGGATTTACTGTACAAATTAGGGCAAAATGACCGCTTAAATTAAACTGAAAACGCGAGTGGCCACACCACAACTTCTGCAAACAACATGAAGAAGACAACAAGGTTTTAGAATATGACACGGAGAAAGGCAAACCAGGGCAGAAGAAAAGCCTGAAGCATAGGAGGGAGATGGTCCTATAGCAAGTCAGATTTAACATCTTGATCTCCCCACTTTCTACTGAATGAAAATCCAATATATTTTATATTAACTTATTCTGATTGCTCAGGGGAGGGCATAAGGAGGTGATATGTCTCACCCTATTCATTAAAAGGTTCCTTTATTTACACAAAAGGAAAACTGAAAACAAACCACAGCCAAAATAAAACACCAGAAAATCCCTGAACTCAAAATCTCAGCCTATATTAACTTCATTGCCTTCAGCTGATTTGTGATAGTCATACAAATTGAGGATCCGGCCCTGTTTCTCTAAAATTAAGATTACTGAACAAAACGGATGCATAATCCTCATTTTTATAAGATGTAACTCAAGCAACTGTTGGACTCCTCATTAAAACTGAGGGGTAGCTGTATGTTCCCTTCATCACAGTCTTATAAACATCATCACTGAACCAAACCAAACCAAACCAAACCAAACAAACAAACAACCCCCGCGGCGGGGCGCCGCCCCGGGGGGGGGGGGGGGGGGGGGGGGGGGGGGCCTGTGTCAAAAAGCAAATGGGGGGGGGGGGGGGGGGGGGGGGG
>ML685813.1:5264238-5299923 GCA_007922175.1 Pelusios castaneus | reverse complement strand
TGGGCAGTGCATGGTGGGACAGGTGCCCACCATGCACTGCTCTTCTTTCGCAAAGGAGCATTCACACCGTGAATGCTCCTTTGCGAAAGAAAGTGCACGTGTGTACACGAGAAAGCGCTATATTTATAGCGCTTTACTTGTCCCGCAATAACTTATTGCGGGACAAGTATTCTCGTGTGTACATAGTCAAAGTTAACTGGTAACCTGAAACTTCCAAAGCTGAGATGGGCTGTCTGTAAGGGTAATTATCACCTAATTTAGACCAATGGGCAGCTATTGTTCTGTGACAGATAGCTTGCTCCTGCCTCTTGCTATTGCCTCTGCAGCAAGGCAGAGAGAGAGCAAGGAAAAATGCTTTTGGAGGCCATGCCTAATGCTTTCCCAGCAGGAAGGGCGGCAAAGAAAGATTTTTGGGGAGCTATGAGAAAGCTTTTGGAGGGGCTATGCTTCCCCCTGCCTATATTAAAATCCACCCATGCTTCCAGTGATGTGGATGAGTGTAATAACTGGGCATGGATGGTAAGCAAATGAACAGATGAGAAGCAATATGAGCACATCACATGACAAAAAGAATTCAGCTTCAGCAAATTTCTCCTCCATTACAGAAAATATTTTACCCCAAACATGTCACATTTAATTAATGCTAAAATTTTCACATCTGTAACTTGCATTTTGTTGCAGAAAAAGGACAGACTCAAAACTTTCCATTTGTAGTGCAATACAGTATTATTTTCCTTTAAAGGAATAAAAAAAGGAAAGAGCCTAAGTAGGAAAGTATAAAGCGATCAGTTGATTCCTAATGGATTAAATGAATCCCATGTGCTACTTTGAAAAACAAAAGAAAAAGACAAACAAAAAAATTGTTTTTTTAACAGTTAGTAATTTCATAATTCTAGTCCTACTCCAATGTTCATGAGAGAAAGAAGACTCCAAGTGTAAGGGAATAGGCTTCAAGGAGGAAGCTGCTCTAGTAAAATTAAGAAGGCCAGAGAACAACTGGAAGTCCCAGATGTTATTTGGATGACAATTTATACAGGTCACCTAGGAAAGGCTGCAAATAACAGGTGTGGCAGTGCCTAGCCCCTATAATACTATGCAGGGGAATAAGAGGGCAAATCTCCTTCCAAGTCCCTGCATTAGCAATTGGCAGGTGGGGGTTGGGAATGGCTGTTCATGTTCATGTGGTGACATAGCCACATGCCTTACTCAAAGCAGATTTTAATGTCAGTTATGGGAATACAAGGGAATATGACTCAGTAATCTAAAGCAATCAGCAAGTAAAGGTGGACAGTATATAGTACTTCATAACAGATTGTATATTTGCCAGTCATTTATTAAATGCATTACCCAGCAAAGTACAGAAACATGTAAAAATAAACCCTTTCAGAAATCAGCTATTCAGTCCAGGTCCACAGACAGTGATATTTTATGAATAGATCCATTTCTGATTTGCTGTAATGCCCTGAGTGGAAGAACAAGCTGGATAGCTGCTATGAAGAATCCAGGAAGTTGATGGCCTTTTCTTTTAAATGAGGTATAACATTACAGTAATGGAACAGGTCAATAATGCTGTACAAATTCTGATATGCACACCTTGGCTTACCTCATCATCCATTTGGTAGTTATAGAGTCCGGAGCACAGACTGTATTCCCTTAATTTTGTTAGCATGGAAATACGAAAGTCCTATTAGTGATTCTATAGAGCAAGATAAAAATGCCCAAGCAGCTTAATTGGACTGAAGAAACACAGGATGAATAATGACTGAAGGTAAGCCTGCAGGCAATCCAACTGAGCCTTTTGCATCCCTAATGTGATAAAGAAATGGTTAATATAGCCAGATTGTGTCGTCAAACCTGTAGAATTTAATATTTAACTTACTAACAAGATTTGAAAGTCTCATTTCTTGAGTGACTTTCTGAAGTATCATATTAATGAAGTCTATGTTGTATTATCTAACTTTATTACTCAGCCCTAGTCTACACTGGTACGCTAGGTTAATGTGCAGTTTGGTAGATACATAATGTAACTAGCATATCTCACATCGACATATGTCTACACAACTTTTCCATTGACTGAGCAGGTCTAAACAGACTTGCTCAATCAATGTCACTGCATCAATGCCTGCCTGCCAAAGACATGCCCTCAGTGAAGCAAATGAAGTTTATAGAAGAGGTCATGTCCTTGGGAGAATCCCTGAGAATTAGTAATTTTGCACTTTTGCATCACACTGGGGACTATTTAAAAGCCTATTGCATGAATAATGTAATAGCTGGTGTGAGATGAAAGCTGCTAATATCTACAAGGAACACACATTATCTGAGAACTGAATTAGTGAGACAAGAGTCATTGAATGTCTTTTAAGTTGCAAAATGTTGGAGTGTGCACCTCAATAACTCACTTTGTTTAGAGTAGACTGAGTACAGCCAAGAATTCACCCGTTTGTTGGGAACTGGCTTTATTAACAAAGAAATTAACAATAAAATTTAGCTCAAGCGTTCTCAGACCCCTCTTTAGGCTTGGATTCTGTTAAGATTCCTCCCTCTGAACTGCAAAGCCCACAGCCTCCCGCCCCCCTCACCTCTGTTACAACCAGGAGGGGCACACCCACCAGACTCTGTATATCAGCAGAATTGACCTCACTCTCTCACAGCAGGTTCAACACATGCTAACAGGCTGAACTGCCAGCTTGTAGGACATGCCTTCACTGCCCTGCAGTTCTCACTAAGTGGGTGTGAATAGCAGGGGAACTGGGGAGCTGCAAGTACACACCTGTAGCCCCCACACAGGAGGCGGGGGGGAGGGGCACTGCTCATTCATAGCAAATTGCTGGGCAATGTAGACGGACCCTTAGTTACCTCTTCCCCACCCTTTCTTTGACTTTATGTATGTCACCAGGTAGTTTATCTTGGCGGACATGTAGCAGCCCTGTCATTAATAGAGGGAGGCAGGGACATAAATACGGGAGTGTGCGAGTGCAGGAGGATGGAGTGAAGAAGAAGAGTAGGAGAAGGAGGCGGCACATTACAGGGATGAAAGAGGCAGGGGTTCAAGAAAAGGAGAATGAGTGAAAGAAGGATGGCTAAATGGCAACAAGAAAGGATGGACAGCAATTAAAGGGAAATGGCACTACAAAATGGAACAATTAATTCCTAATTGCAATAATAACTGAGTTCTGAAAACAGAGGTAGAGGGAGGAACAGATGACATCAGTGATGGAAACAGTAGAATGTCAAGAATGTGAGGTGAATGTGTGTAGGCAGGCCCCTTCACTCATCTACTCTTCTGTTCCTACTGCTGCTCTTCTTCAGCCTTCTTTCCCCTTTGGCATTAGATACTGTATCCTTTTTCAGATGTTACTTACAGTGACGACACATTCCAAACAAACTCCAAATCCTGGCTAGACTCCGAAAATTATTTGTCACTTTGTTTTCATTGGAAAACCACAATATAAATATTATACTTGTATAAAGATGCATCCCCCACAGATTTCTTGTATATGAATTTGTGTTTGGGCCCATTTCATGCTGCCAAATGTGACACAGGCTTCTTGCAGCAACCAAGCAGACTGAGGGCTATTTATCTCACTCTAATTAGGGCCATGTTCATTTTCAAACAACAGCAGAATACAGTAGTTCACATCAATTATATCTTTTCATTTTTAAACACTGGTAAACATGACTGGAAAACCAAAACTATAGTACCACTTACAACAAAGTCAAGGAAAATGAATAAGCTAAGCCACAAGCAGGAAAAAAAAAAATCAGATGCTGAGTTGTTAATATAACCTTCTTTCAGCTAGACTAGACCTGGACTGCAGGAGCCTGATTCTCTTTCCTTAGGTCTATAGTTGTGTAAGTCCGCTGATTTCAACAGAGTTGCTTTTGATTTAAAGTACATTGGTGTGTATGAAAAGAGATTAAAGCTTTCTAACATCTATAAACATATTACTGTTACTGCCAATCCAGCACCAATCAGCCAACCTTTCCTTGGGAATAGAATGTTCAGAGCTCAAAACTCAATCATTTGACTGAGGTGCTCTGAATTTTGGGCTACATTCCTTCCTGCATCGAGATCTACACGGCATGCAATGGTGGGGAGGAAGAGGGAGTGTGTTACAGCTTTCTGAGTCTCACATCACATCTGCTCTTGTCCTGGCTCCACAGAAAATTGTAGCATCCAACCACTGTTGTAATTTATGACAGATGCCTATGAGTCCTATGGCACCATACACAGAATTTCTAGGAGAGAGGAAAAGTTTGCCCTTCTGCTTCTTCATCCCAGCCACCAGGGCTGTCCCTGAGAGGGGGGCGCGAATGGGGTGATTGCCCCAGGCTCCGCGGTTACGTGGGCCCCACGCTGTCCCGCTCGGAGCAGGCCAGTGTGGGGCCCGCGCACGCCGCAGCCCCTCCTCCCACGGCTGCCCCGCTGCCTTTGGCAGCGAGCCGGGCTGGGCCGGCTATGCCCCATCCCTGGGCTTGCCCTCCCCGCCCCCAGGGCAGAGCAGGCAGGCCCAGGAGCAGCGCACATGGGGTCCAGCCTCTGGCCCCGGCTGCCCCACATGGCCGGCTCCCTGGCCTCCTGGCTCGGGGCCAGGGCTGGGGTTGCCGGCTCCCTCCCACAGGCGGCTTCCAGGGTTGGGACTGGAGCCAACTCCAGCTCCCACCCCACCTTACCACGCAGGCGGCCTCAGCTTCCCAGCTCAAGGCCAGGGCCAGAGTCGGCTCCCCTCCGCAAGCAGCCTCCCGGCGCAGGGTCAGCTCCCTGGGGGGGTGGGGCCCCACTTTAGCTACTTGGCCCTGGGCCCCGCTCCCCCCATGGGATGGCCCTGCCAGCCACATATGCTGTGCTAGGGGATAGGAGATACCAGAAAGCTACGTCTGGGGAGGGAATTCTCATCTGAGCAGTTACAGCCAGCATCCAGCTCCTTTGTACAACATGAGTACAAAGAAACCAGTTTGTGGAGAAGAACATAGCCCTATATATCTTTCAAGACTAATGTAAATGTTAAGAGAAACAAGATTGGTGAAGTAATGTCTTTTATTGGATCAACTTCTGTTGATGAAAGAAACAAGCTTGCAAGCTCCACAGAGCTCTTCTGTAACTCTTGGAATGGGTCAGTACTAAATAGAAGGAGGACCAGATATTTTAATGATAAAGAGTTAACATGTTGCAAGAACACATTCAAAATGAACCAGGCAATTGCAACCTCTAGTTGCAAGGCAAAAGAGAGTTAAGGCATGTCTAAACTTAAAAATCTATAATGATGCATTGGCACCACTGTACTACATTTGTGTAGACATTATCTACACCAGCAGAAGGAATTCTCTTGTGAGCACGAGTAATCCATCTCCCAAGAGATAGTAGCTCAGTAAATAGAAGGAATTATTTTGTTGACATAGTGCTGTCTACACAGAGATTTAGGGCACATCTATACTTAAAATGCTGCCTTGGTTCAGTTGCACCAATACAGCTGTACTGCTGTAGCGCTTTAATGAAGACTTCTAAGAAGATGGGAGAGATCTTGCCCTTCAGCATAGTCAATCCAACTCCCCAAGAGGCAGTAGCTATGTTAGTGGGAGAAGTTCTCCTGCCAACATAGCACTGTCTACACTGTGTTTAGTAGTATAACTACTGCACTCTGGGGTGTGGATTTTTCATATCCCAGAGCGATTCATTTATACCAATGTAGATCTGGAGTGTAGACTAGACCTTAGGGCAACTTAACTGTGCAACTCAGGAGTGTGGTTTTTCACACCCCTAATGGAAGTAGTTAAACTAACAATTTTCTACTCTAGACCACGCCTTAATGGGTTACAGATTGTTGTGATGAGACTTAAAATCATTATCGCTATTCAATCTCTGATTTCTCATGTCTAAAAGAGTTATGGATTTAAGCTCACAGGCTTGTCTTTTGAAGGTGTGCAGAATTCCTTTGAGGACTCCACCAGAGAAATAGGGCAGCTCTACATTGATGGCAGCAAAACTTGCCACCATCAGTTTAATCTTTCCAGATCAATTGAGTGGTCAGTGAAGATCTGCTCAATTGATTGGAAAGTTGACACGTTAAGACCATTCCCTCAAGAAGAGTAGCACTCAGCCGATGGGAAGGCATTCCTATCAACGGAAGATGCCGTTGTGAGTAGGCATTAGGAAGTTGAAGGGAGATATGCAAGGTATTTTTATGTCGCTTGCATATCTCCTTTCAACAGCTGCTGAAATCCGCGGCCAGTGTAGACCTGGCCGTAGATTGCATCATGGAATGAGCCACCCTGATTCCATTAGAGAACCTGCTCAACAAAGGAAAAAAAATTGAATCAAACTACATGTATGAAATTAGATAATCTGTATGCTTCTGAATTAATTCGCACAAAAATGATAGAAGGAAAAAACTTCCACTCACCCATGGGCAAACTCTTTTACAAAACTGATCACTCTACATCGGACCTCTCAGTCCTTGTTTACAAAGGAAGCCTGGGAACTTATACTCACAACTCTGCTAGATACCCAAAATCATGGACACGGAGACATTGGTTTTACATTTCATTACAACCATCTGCATCTCATTAAGGGCTGGTCTATACTTGAAAATTAGATCAACACAAAATTGAGTGAGATAGTTAAGATGACATAATCCCTGTTGGTGTAGATGTGCTAAAAATCAATGGAAGCCATTTTTTACTGGGGAGGTGGGTTATTGACAGCAAAGGGAGAATCCCTCTGCTTTTGTATGAAGTGCTACAACAGCACAGCACTTTTCTTCATGTGTTGACAATCCCTAAATAGCCCTAAAACTTCTTCCATTTACCTAGCAACTGCTTTTTGGGGAAATGAATTTACTACAACAATGGGAGAACCCCTCCCATCACTGGAATAAATACATACAGTGAAGCACTGCACCTGTGCTGCTGGAGTGTTTTAGGTGTAGCCATAGACTAAGAGCAGGTCTACACTACAGACCTATATTGGTATAAACTACTTCACTCAGGGGTATGAAAAATCTGCACTCCTGGGCAACATAGTTATGCTGACCTAATCCCCTGTATAGACAGCATTTTGTTGATGAGAGAGCTTTTTTCTGCTTATATAGCTATGTTGATGTGGAGTGCTGATACAATTTTTATAACAGGGCACTGAGAGCAATTGAACCAGGTGTAAACCCTCTATATAATTCTACTCTTCTAGTCTTAGTTCCAGCATGCATCATGTTGATTGTCGAAGCTCTCCTGGCAGGGTAGGCGCATCTTCACTAAAGTGCTACAGTGATGCAGCTGTAGCGCTGTACATGAAGACAATACCTTACTCTCCTCCCTCCTATGACTGCAGCTGTGTTAGCTGCCTATGTCACCTGGAATGGTTTCTTGCACTGTATTAATGCTTAACACAATCTGTTCCACCTTGTATTTAGCTGTGACCCTCTGATTATCTTTCCCAGACCTGAGGAAGAGCTAGCTAGCTTGAAAGCTTGTCTTTCACCAACAGAAGTAATAAATAATAAATATTACCTCATCCAACTTGGCTACAACATTGCAACCAATAATATGTTATTTTGATAATCTCATTTGTGCTCTACTGATTAATTCATATTTTTTCTGGGACTATTTCTAACATTCCAAATGTCTAACGTAGTAGTTCTCAACTTTTTGAGACCCAGGATCCATTTGTAAATGTTTATGGCTGGTTGTGACCTAGTAAATAGTCTGGTAGTGGAGACCTTGGGGTGGTTTCGGTTGGGATATAGATCAATGCTGTACTGAGCATGGAATATATTTCAACATTTAAAAAACTAAATGTTTTGGAATTTTCTGATCTGCAAAACAATTTTGGCATTTCATGTCTTTGTCCTGATTCAGGGTGAAAACTAAATGTTAAAATATTGGAATTTCCTATAGGATGGAAATTTTTACTTTTGACCAGTTCTGCTTTATATTATTGGAAACAGGAATAACCCCACTTTTTAGTGGGATACAACACTCCATTTGTAGCCCAGAAAGATACTAGGAAATCAAGCTACACATTTGCAACATTATGTAACATATGTTATTAATTTTTAGAGGTTTGTGAAAATAATTAGTTGCTGTTTTTCTCACTGAGTCCTGTGTAGTAACACCTGGTGTTATAGTGGAAGGAGAGTAAAATTAATGCCTATAATATATGCTTAAACAAACATTTCTAAAAGAATTGTTCTGTGAATTCTGTGTCATAAACAGATGGTGTACTGTGAAATAAAGAAGTATGGGAACTTGTTTGGAACAAGTTGCTCAACCCAGTCATGACTGAGTCACTCATGGATGCATTTCCAATCCAAATGGTTAAAAGCTTTGTATGACATAATAGCATCATTTAGTCTCTGTGCATGTAAAGGACTACTCTCCATTGCCCAAACAAAATAAATGTATGGAAAGTTCTTTGTCCTTATCTTCATTTAAATGCTTTGAGTTTCTCCAATGACCCAGTGATCTCACGAGTTCAATTACCGAATCTCGATAGTGGTCAGGACACAAAGGGAATTATTATAAGGGTAGGCCTGGTTGGAGTATGCTCACTTGCCTCACACTTATATTTCTCCTATAAATCCAGATCAACCTTTTGGTTTAAACTGGCAGCTGCTGTGTGGGCTGCCGCCCCTGGAAACCACAATTTCAAATAAATCCTGACAGAGAAGAAAAAAAAAATCTGTTTTTCTTTTAAAAATAAAAAAGGTAAGGATTTTAGGTGATGGTTGTAGAAGGAATATGTTCAAATTTAAACCAGTGTGTGAAAATCTCTGTCCAAATAGGTTCTCACTTAAAATTCAGTGGGAGGCGTCTCTAGCTGATAGAAACTGTTAAAGCTCCATTGGAGGATCTGCTGCTGGATGTATATTTAATTTAAAAGATTTGTCTCCATCTGTGTGCCATGAAGGGCAACATGATGGAAGAACCCTTACCCAGCAGCCACTCCATCACTGCCCAATAAATTTGATTTGTTCAATAGCAGTCAGTGCTAATTGCCAAATGGAACTGAGAAACTTTAATTAATATCACAGAAAGTGCTCCAAATATGATTGGAACTATCTCATGTATAGTGCACACTCCAATAAATATTTCAGAGTTTTTAATGGCCCTTTTAATTTATGTTTGGCATGGATTTAAAATACAGTTATAGCCAGATGCCACCTCAGTTCATCCAAAAAATGTCCATCAGAAGCACTGATAATGGGTAATACGGGGTCCTTAGTTTTGAATGAGGCAGAATGAATCTGTCAGAGGTTCGATAACTACTCATTGGCACAAGAGAGTGTAATTTGCACACCAGCAGGAGTGAACTGAGTACGTGAAATTAATACAGTACACTTCAGTTAATTATATTTATTGAACAGAAAGATGTGACTGTCAAAGCAGCAAGTGAAGTGGATGGATGTTTGATTTTCACTTATAAATGCTATACTCCTAAAAGAAATTTGGCAGATTGTATTGATTTATGGGTCTGTCCTGTGAACAGTCTAATGAAGCTTAATCTTGAAAAGCAGCATTAAAATGAGAAGAGGATGAAAACATGGCATTGATAACACCTGGGGACATGATAGTAAAGCCTGTGGATTATCTTTAACAGTGTTGCATCTTTACAACTTCTTTTCTGAAAGCCTCTTAATAGGCTACCCCCTTTCTAAAGCATTTCAATTTTTCACAAGGTGAACTTTGCACTTTTGAACATCAGCTCCTCTTTTCTTATTTGGACGATGGTTGTCTCCTTTCTAGTATCTATACCCTATACTCTATAGAGGAACATATATGCCTAAGGGGGGTTTAACTGGAAGAAAAAACATCAATGGCTATGTCTACACTTACTAAAATTAGTTTGAAATAGTTAATTTGAACTAAGTAATTCGAACTAACTTAATTCGAACTAGCAAAATTTAGTTTGAACTAAGCAAGTGCCATTCATAGCGAATTGCATTGAGTTCAATAGGCCGGTTAGTTCGAACATGGCCACATTGGTTAATTTGAACTAACTAGTTCGAATTAACCCTTAGTTCAAATAGCATATTTGAATTTATTAGTTTGAATTAAGGAAGTCCTTAATTCAAACTAATGAAAGCCTAGTGTAGCCGTGGCTTTAGTTAGTTTGAATTAAGCTTCCTTAATTTGAACTAACTTGCCAGTATAGACATAGCCAATGACAGTTCTTATTATTTTCTACAACTGTTATTGGTCAAGTCTGCAGAAAATTTGGAATAACGCTCCAGTTTATTTATGAAATAATAAGCTAAGATAGAACCGTGCTGTGCTGTTGCAAGTATTATATGGCTGTTAAACAACACAGGTTTTTTTTTTTTTTTTAGTCAGTTTAAAGCTTTATGTTATACTGAATGGGAAAAGGCAGAAATAAGGCATTTTCCTACATTTTGAGTTCCAAGCCTGCAAACTGCTGACATTTCAAGAACTTTGGTTCTCAGTGTCTGGAAGAGCAAGGCCCCATTAAAGCAGTCGTGTTCTGGCTGGCGGTTAAAGTTCACCATGAATCTTAGCAGCTCCTTTCTTATTAGCCTGTAGAACCCACAGAAACTGCTAGAGTTTACTCTTAGGAAATACTCATAAACACAGCATGCCACCACCCAGTTTTATGAGGTCTTTTTTGAGGAAAAGTTAAATCACTTCACAACAGAAAATAGACTGAAGGCTGCACAAATTATGTTTATGCGAAAGTTGGATAACTGTAAAGTGAAATATGAAATGGATATGTCATTGGAAAAGAGACATGCTAGCAAAACACTGAACTATTCTCAAGGAACACAATAATTAACATAAGGACTGGTAGCCTCAATCTTGATGTCTTGAAAGGTTATAAAGAATTTTAGCAATTTACAGGACTCAGACCCTCCCTGTAAGATCATCTTGATAATCTGTAGTTACTCTAAAGAGATCGTAATAATAATATGACTCTTCTGGGAAAAAAGGCAACAACTGGAAACGGCTACTGATTTGGGAACTCCATGTTTACAAGCCAATCTAAACATTTCCTGGAATCAAAGAGTTGTTACATGAGTTCAGTTCTTGATTATGTTTAACTTTTAGTTATAAATATGTAGGGATTGGGGGACTAATTGGATATTTTTTTCCATTCCTCCTTCTATTACAACTGAAAAACAACTGTCCATTTGAGAAATGGGCTCAAAAGCTGCGTTGAGAAGGACTATCTTAATGTGCCATCATGCAATTGAACATTCAGGTGTAGGGTAACAATTACATAAGAAGCCATAGATAAGCCACCTCAATTCCTCTCAACTGCAGAAGTAACCTAGTTGGAACTCTAACTTTTCCAACTGTTCATTGCTTTATGGGCAACCAAATTCTTGATTGTTTATACTAGCTTTTGTTGCTTCATTGTTAACACTGTACGACACAGCATTATGTCCAAATATAGGCCTTGTACTTGAAATTGCATCAGAGATTAGCATGTAGTCCTGCACCTGTTCAGATCTGCATACATTTAAGAGGGATTATGCATGGACATGGAGGTCTGTGCTAGTTAATCAGATTGCAGGATTAGAGCCATATACTTCTGTGACATTGCCCAGGGCCATCAGAACTTTTTGATTCTCAGTTCTGAAGTGGTCTCCTTTTTCTAAATGAGTGGTGCACATCTTACAGGTGACTGACACCTTGCCACTACTCCAGCAGGGGAAGGTTATCTTTTGGGGGCAGTACTCTGTCTCTTCTAGCTCTGTTTTAACTCACCCCTACTCTTTCCATTCTTATGAAAATGGCCTATCAAATTGAATAAGGTTTAAGTTAATAGGGTTTTATGGAAGTTTAATAGGTTTACATTGAAATTACTCTTAAAACATGAAATTTCATAAAGAATAATATTTTTCTAAGGGTTTTTAAAAACAAACATATAGTTTTTGACTAACTATTAATATAAATATCCATATTAATTTGGTTCAATACATCTACAGAAAGATTATCATCTCCTATAAAGGGCGAAATGTGAACTCCTTCTTTCACCCTGCATAAGGGGAAAAGCACAGAATATTTAGCGAGCAGACTCTGGTCCTGCTGCTGAGTTGGTGACCAGCATTTCTTCTTCCATGCCAGGAACAAGTCAAAGTCCAAACTGGATAAATCCTCAGATATTAGAGGGCCCATAGTGGCTTCTCCAGGAAGGGCAACTAGGATATATTCATATGCAATGTTCCAAACAACTAATGCTTTTTTTTTGGTGAGGGAAGGGAGGAAAGGGGGTTGGAGAGAGCTAAAGTAGAACATAGGATTTTTTTATTTTGTATAACTAAGTATTAACTAAGATGAAAAAGGAAACTGAAGCCCTTGCAGGTGATATGAAAACTCCAACTGATGCTGTCCAGGGTACTCCAACATGGATTGTTTTAAGGGTCTTTCTAGCATTTTGATAAAATAATATTTTATTGCATCCTAAAAATGAAATATTGGAAAAGTTAGAAACATTAGGGCACACATATGTGTGCTGAGTGCAGAAATTTATTATTTAAATTTTCTCTGGATTCATAAAAAACAACTGCATTCATGCTCCTTGTTGGGAAGGGTGAAATCAGATCATTACTTTGCTCCTTCATTGCTTCAGTGCCACAGCTCTGGCAAGAGGTTTTAGGAACTTTGTACCCTCGCTGTACAAAGAAGTGTGCATTCCATAGAAAACACACTTAGGGAATTGCAGACACTGATCTTCTGACACTACCAGTCCTTGATGCTAAGTAACTGTACATGTATTCAGGTCCTCCATGTAAAAAGGTTCAACCAGATATTTTTCTCACTTAACCTTCCATGGGCCAAAAGGTTATTTTATTGGGAATCATGTTCTCCTGTGTGCCAAGAAGAGTCACACTCCAAATAACACGTACTACTTTGAATGTGACTCACTGAATATGTAAGTTTAAAGTTAACTTTCTACAATCATACAAGTAAATTTGGTCATGGAAAACAAATGGAGAATGGATAGAGCTAGTCTTAGGAAGAATCATTGTCTTAATCAGAAGATCTTTTTCAAAAGGTGAGGTTTGGGGTTTTTTTTAATTGTCCAAATAACTGTGAATTCATTTTTCACATAAAATTGAATGGCTTTTTAATTTTTTTAAAAATATTATACAACAATATCAAAATCATTATTCAAAATCAGTTATTAGCAAATGAAAATAAAAGTTCAGATAATGTTTTTAACATATACATTTTAGCAATCCCACAAAAATGCACAATTTTTAAAAAATGCAAATACAAAAGCAACTTTAAAAATTCCAAAGCTTTTCAGGAAAACAGGTTTTCATTTTTCAACCTGTTCTAAAAAAGGGTATAAACCTAGCTGAAAAGAATTGATTTCTGAATCTAGGCAGGTGTTACTGACAAAGTGTTTGTTTTCAGCTCTAAAAATTACCTCTGGCTATATGAGGGATATGAGTTTTTAGAATTTTGTCTTGAAATGCATCTATTTTTTTTTCTGTTTAAAAGTAGTCGATAAACTGCATCGGAAAAACTGAAATGTTGAATACTGTCATATATCAATTTGTTGTTCACAGTGGTGTTATAATCACATTGGTGTTATAACCACATTGGTTCCAGGATATTAGAGATAAAAGATATTATCTCACCCACCTTGTATTGGATCAATGTCTGTTGGTGAGAAAGACAAGCTTTTGTGTTTATACAGAGCTCTTCTTCCAGTCTGGGAAAGGTACTAAGAATGTCACAGTGAAAGGATGATAAGGTACAGCTCCCTTCAAGCCTATGAAAGAGGGTGTCCTCTTGGCCTGAGAGGGAAAAGCTGTTAGAAACTTGATGTAAGTGAGAAATTGCTTAGGCAAAGCTTGTAACTTGCTAAAATTAAGCATGTTTTGTTTTGTATGAAACCATACCTGTCTTTTTAGTTTTGGTTAGTGCTCAAGATGTGGGCATATCATCGGATGATAAAGAAGCATTATGTATCTTCTGTCTTACTTTCTAAACCTTTCCTAATCATTCCTACTGATTCCTTATCATCTATTCCTTTTGTAATGATTCCTAACATTCTGTTATTTGCCTGCCGCTGCACTCTGAGGGGATGTTTTTAGAGAACTAGCCACAATAACTCCAAGATCTCCTTTTTGAGTGGTAATGGCTAATTTTATATGTATAGTTGGGATTACTATAGTTTAATTTATATGTATAGTTTAGTTTATATGTATAGTTGGGATTACTAAGAATGTTACCATGAAAGGATTTTATTTTAAATTGTATATGTATAGGTGGGATTATGTTTTCCAATGTGCATTATTTTGCATTTATCAACACTGAATTTCATTTGCTATTTTGTTACTTAGCCACCCAGTTTTGTGAGATCCCTTTGTAAGTCGTCACACTCTGTTTTGGACTGAACTATCATTAACAGTTTTGTATCATTTGCAAATTTTGCCACCTCACTATTTACCCTTTTTTCCAGATCATTTATGAATACACTGAAGAGTACTGGTCCCCAGTACAGACCCCTCAGGGACATCACTGTTTACCTCTTTCTATTCTGAAAACTGGCCATTTATTCTTACCCTCTGGTTCACTGATTGTTACCTGCAAGGCAAGATTTTGACTGAAAAAATCATGAAGAATTTGCTAGCTAGCAAGGCAGACAGGCTGGCATGTCAAGGAGCTAACACATAACTAGCAACAGCAAAACTCTCACTTGCTGGGTAGCACAGCCACTCATCCCTGAAGAACAGCTGAAAAGTTTGTCTTTTTCACCAATAGAAGTTGTTCCAGTAAACGATATTACCTCATGTATCTTCTCTCTCTGATGTATAGATTTGGCATTTGGTATATATTTACTGATTATGTTTACTCTCTCTAGATATAAACATAAACAGTATATAAAGACTATAAATACTGGACTATATACCTAGAACAACAGTAATATACTGTACACGATGATTTTTTTAATGTTCATTGAGGGCCAGATGGACAGAATGTTCTGCAGTAAACATGGAACAGGCCTTCTTGTCTAATCTGTGTGTGTACGCACATAGTGTTCCATACTTCTTGTCTTTTAGTATTCCTCTTTAAAACACGTAATGCATTTGAATAAAGGAGCTAATATTTTCTGCTTGTATATACACCGGTATTCCCCCTCATTTATTTTCTTTGTTGGTTACAGACAGGGAGGTTTCACTTTCTGAAGTTTGGAAATTTTTGTTGTTTCTCCTTTTGAGCCAGGCAGCAGCTTTGCTGCTAGGGTCATCAGTGAAGTGGAACTGGTAAAATATTTTTGCACAGGGAATGCTCAGTTCTTAACCCCAAGATTTTAGGGCAGAACTAATTCTGGAAATATGAGCCTGTGCATAACCTCTTATTCTGTCACTGCAAATGCTGTAGTTCAAATAGGTCATGAGCAGATGTTTCCATACACTTGATGAGGTGGCTTTGGATCGCCAGAATTGTAATTCACTAAGTTACCCCTCTCAGGCTCAGCAAGTGCTAAAGGGTAAGATAGCTTCCTGGCACACCAGCCAGTCTGCTTTGCCAGACAAACTCTTCAGAACTCTGCCAGTCCAAACCATGCCGTGCAGTGAATAAACAGAGGTGCCTTCCGGCAGTGTCCAGTGCCCTCCTGGACCACTCATTGAAGACATTAAGTTTATTCTTCCTTTTAAAGAGACAATAACAATAGCTTATTAATTTAACAGGGATCTGGTGGTCAACCATAGCACTGAATTGGTTTATAGCAAAACTAAAACAAGATTGTGAAAAAGTCATAGGTTCAGTGATACTAAGTATGAGGAAGACAGACAGAAACAGTTACAAAAAAAGGAAAAAATAGACTTCTTCAGCAAGTTACAATCTTTGCCTTAGCAAATTTCTTATTTATATTCAGTTCTCAGATATCTCAACCCCCTTGACAGAACAACCAATATTCTCTGATATCAAGAGCTCTAGCCCCTTGAATTCCCCAAGTGATGGACGACTATGGAGTTCTCTCCTGTTTCTTTTAATAGCACAGTAAACCTTTGAAACATATTCTTTGAAAAGTAAGTCTTGACAAAGCTGCTCTCTTCTTGCTGTCTTCCCAAAGTTCATTGACCCTGCTTTTAAAGACAGGAAGATTGAAAGAGCTGGATTTGTTTAGTCTGGAAAAGAGGAGACTGAGAGGGCACCTGATAACAGTTTTCAGGTACCTAAAAGGTTGTCATGAAGAGGAGTGAGAAAAATTGTTCTCCATAACTGCCGATGATAGGACAAGAAGCAATGGGTTTAAATTATGGCAAGGGAGGTTTAGGTTGGACATTAGAAAAAAATTCCTAACTGTCAGGGTGATTAACAACTAGAATAAATTGTTTAGGCAGGTTGTGGAATCTCCATCATTGGAAGTTTTAAGAGCAGGTTAAACAAGCACCTGTCAGGGATGGTTTAAGATGGTACTTGGTCCTGCCATGAGTGCAGGGGACTGTACTCGATGACCTCTCATGGTCCCTTCCAGTTTCTATAAGTTTTCTTGGGGGTGCAGCCTCTATTCCTCTCGAGAGTCATATGTAAATAGCACTTCCACTGTTTTGATTCCATGCTGCTTAATCTACACAGGAAGCAGATAGATAGATGCCTTCTTTCCTGTCTGAGAGAAAACCTGTTACTCCCTGTGTTTGGTCACAGATTTTAAAGAATATTATCAGTAAGTATCCAGAATTCCTCATATAGTGTTAATGCATAAATTTCATAATGATATTAATCGTCGGAGTGTCACAGGTTTTCATAAAAGGCCTTACTAAATACACATTTATAATATAGTTATATAGTACACAATCAGTTGATTCAAATGTTTATCATTTGAGATTCAAGATAGAAGATTTAAAAGCTTACAGTTTATTAAAAACAAGTTTACATCTATTACTGGTGTGGTATTCTAGGAGGCTGAGTGCCTATCTAGGAGCCAATAATGCACTGAAAACATACATGTGGATTTCCTTAGATTTGTTTTTCTCCCCCTCATGTAGAGCCACTGGCAGGGAGAAAGAAAAGGGGAGCAGAGAGAAAGAGCTAAGAGGGTAAGAAGCAGCATTGGGACAATGTAGATAATATTGTCTATCAGTCTTCTGAGATGGTTTAGCTGAACCTGAAAGCTCTAAAGAGGGATGATATTTTTGGAATAATCAAACTGAATGTTAGGACCTGAACATTCCTTCCTAGAAGGACAGGTCAGTGAGTGGACATACACTGTGGGGACAAGGGAATTAAGTAGATCTGGCTGGGAAAAAAAAAGGGTTTTTCAGTTTGCTGGCAATTTTAAATAAAATAAATTAAAAAAATCAGTCTGGTTTCGACCAAAATTAAAACTTCTGGAAAATAAAAACCTCAAAATAAATACATAAATCCTATGTCTACAAAATTTAAATGTTTTGTTTAGATTGAAAAATTTTACATATTTTTATTTAAAGTAAATAAAATCAAAGAGAAATTTTATACAAGGTCATTTTAAACCAAATAAATCAAAATATTTTCTTTTAAAATTCTCTGACCTGGGCAGCTCTTTGAAGCAGCTCTTATGCTGAGTTCTTGCCCTGACGTTTTTGATTTCATCTCTCAAGTTGCTTCCCTAGGTGCTGTCCTCATTGCTCTCAAACTCCTCTAAATGGTACAGGCCGGAGGAGAACAAAAATACATAAAACAGTACCACAATTCAGGCAGAGAAAAGAGGAATGTTAGTTGGCTTTTTGGACACTACCTCCTCAGGCTCCGTGAAACATGAACACACCTGAGGAACTGGCCCTTAGAAATAAAAGGTTTCTTTTCTTTTACAATTGTATAGAACATATATAGTAAAACCACATCATTTACAAAAATGCTGAAGAACAGAATACTGTCGTTCAGTTTTAGTCTTTGTATTTTTGGTTTTACACATTTTAAAAGGATGTAGTGCCTGCAAAAAGTGTTAGACTGACAGCCCTAAAAATAGAACAAGCTCCCCAAATAAGGCTAGCATACTACCCTTTAAAAAAACATCACAGCACTCTGTAAAGTTAAACTAAAGTCCCCAATTTGCCCACTGATAAAATATATCACAAGCCAGGGAAGTGCAACCTTTCCAACACCACCCAACAAAGGTGCTTCAACCTCAATGCTCAAAGCCTTCCTCTAAGATGCAGAGGATAATTGCATTCCATCTCCATGCCCCTTAAGTCCTTGACCTTACTGCTTAAGTCTGCAGACACAGAAGTCCCTCCAGATAGTACTAGTTACAATGGCAGATTTTATTATATAGCCATCCACTAAATGGGAATTGGACTGAGGCTTGTCTGCACTGGGGATGGGATTGTAATTCATCTTTAGGCTCTTGAATAATGAAAGTCGAAGGTAAGTGATCACAACAAATTGCTTGCTTGGGGTGTCGTGTTCCCACTGCTCACATTACTTTCTGAAATGCATTGCACTGTGGGTAGCAGGCACAGGCGCTTTTGGGGAGGCAGTCGTCCTCCACTCTCTCCCCCTCCATCTTCTCTAAGGGGAAAAAAAAGCAGGAAAAACTTCCTTTGCTGTTTTTCTGCCGCAAGCACAGGGAATTACAGTACTGCACGCAGAGAGAGGAATTAAGTGAAAACTTTCCAGGGCTGCAGACAGGGGAGGAGCTTGTTGCAACACACACTAGAAAAACCAGAAAAGCTGCTCTCTGGCTACATAGACATAAATTCAAATTGTAGATTTCGACCTCAGTGCTGTACCACTTGCAGGGGTGGTGTTAACAGGTTGAATTACAGATCCATTTTTTTCCCAAAAGTACTCTTCTGACAGTGGAGATGCAGGCAGCAGAAGGTCGAGGTAAGCAGCATTATGTTGAACTTAACTGTCAGTATAGACCAGAGTTGAGATGAGTTTGCAACTGAAGAGCCATGCAATACTAAGAACTTTCAGTCACTAGTACCTTGTATTGTATTTGAACTAGGGTTATCAAAGGGAAAAGGTTCCATATCCTACGAAGAATTACTTGAACTTTCCAATCCTTCTCATTTTGCACATTCAATAGACTCTGAAGGAAATATTAGTAATATGTCATTTTATCCAGGACTACAGACATGATGATGGAAGAAGCAGACAAGGGAAAACAATAATTTTATCTTTCAATAAAAGTTATTTTCGTAGAAAAAATGGAAAAATACGCAACACATATTTACCTTACTTTGAAATAAAGCAATGTTACTGATGGCCAAACATGATGGTTAAGATTAAAAAAGGAATGGGAAAAGCAGATCTGACAGGTGACAAACTGTCACTACATCAAAAGAACAGACTGTGGCATTGTCACTATATTTTTAAACTACCCTAGATAACATTTACACTCACATTTTTGTTTATATTCTTCAAACACAGTATTGCACGTATCTGTATGCTTTACTAATGCCTCTCTTAGGAGGTAAAGCAGGCAGCAGTCCAGGAACATGCTGTGGTTTGGCCCTTCCCAAGAAAGCAACTTTGAACATTAATGGTCTCACCAGCTGTCACTCAGCCCCTAAACTACCTTTTCTTTGGAAAAAGATCTGATATCCTCAAATTCCTTGGGCCACATTCAGTCAGGCAACAGACTAGGGTATTGCTTGGGAACAGCATTCATCTCATTTGACTATGATCTCCTTAGGACAAAGAGAGGCAAAATTGTCATGATGGTTCTACTTGACCTTTCATTGACCTTTGAATTCAGTTGATTGTGTGAAGTTGTTGGTATTGAGTCAATCGTGGATCCTGATTGAGGTAGATAGAATCCTCAGAGCATGGTTCTGCTCCTTCCTTTCAGAGTGATTCCAGAAGTTGGGGATGAACAATGGTTCCTCCTCCATAAGGGCTCTCAGCTGGCAAATTCTGCTTGCCTCAGCTCTATCGTCCCTTTTGTTTACAATCTGTGTGAAGTCCTTGGGAGGATTATTATGAGGCAGTATGGTGTATAGTGCTATCAGTATGCTCATAACATTCATCCTTCCATCTGCTCTTTGGTAGACCCTGATGTAGCTTTCTCAATTTTCTCCCAGTGCCTGGCAAAATTTAGGATATGGATGAAAGTCAGCTTGGATTAAAATCAACCTAGATAAGATAAGGTAATGAAGGTAATGAGGGTTAGCTATGGAACCATTTTGAGGACATGGCAAAATCTGCAACTCTGCATTCAATTCATCTATCAAATCATTATGAAAAAGATTTGTAGTTTCAGTGTCCTATCAGGCTCACCACCAGGGGTGAAAGTAAGCCAGAATGCCCCGGAATGCTGTTCCAGGGCCCACAAATTTGGCAGGCCAGCGTTCCAGGGCCCAGAAAAGCCGAAGACTCAGGTGGAACACTTGTTCTGCCCTGTCCTGCTGCGGTCAGGATGGGGAGTTTTCAAATCTCCCACCCTGAGCATGCTCAGACAGAGCATGCTCAGGGCAGGAGCGGCCTGGCCAAGGAGCGGCTCCGAGTCTGGTCACTCCTGCAGCTCCGGCCAGGTAAGGAGGGCCTGGGGGCCAAGAGGAGTGGGGAAGAAGCAACGGGGGGGGGGGATTGGCAGTGGGGAAGGGGATGGGGGGGGTTTGGGGAGCTGGCAGTCATATGGGGAAGGGGCCATGGAGGGGGCCAGAGGAGCGGGGAAGGGGCCGAGGGGGGAGGGGGCACGAGAGGAGCGGGGGAGGAGTCGAGGGGGAGTTGGGGAGCTGGTGGGTGAGGGGTGTGAGAGGATAGGGGAAGAGTCCGGGGCAGTCAAGGAGCTGATGGGCAGGCGGGGGGGGGGGGTGGTGGTGAGAGGAGTGGGAAAAGGGCCCGCAGGAACGAGAGGTTAGGGGAGTTGGCGGGTGGGCAGGGAAGGGGCCCAGGGAGGCAGGGTGGGGGCCGGAGACCAGTGAGGGGGCAGCAGAGGGGATTGAGGTGGCTGTGTGCTGATCCCCAGCGGGAGTAGGTACGCTCCCAGCACCATGGCAGGGGAGGCTGCTCCAGCATGGGGCCAGTCCCCTGAGGTTCTTGGAAACCTCCCCCTCTCCAGCCTTGTCCTGGGTGCCCTGCCCTTCCCACTCTAATTTCCCCACAGGCCCAACCCCCAGCTGCTCTGCAAGGACAGCCCTCCTGTCCTGGCCCAGCCTGGGTACACCCTGAAATCTGTTGACGTGGGCAACCCTGGCTGAGGAAAAGTGCCACAGTCCAGCCCTCCCCACCAGCAGCAGCCCCCTTCCAGCCACAGCTGCTTTAGCCCTTTTCCGATGAACCTAGTCCTGCATTGCAGCCCCATCCCTCCAGCTCTAGGGCCAGCAGTGGTGGTGGACGTGGCCCAAGACTAGCAGGGAGGGAGATGAAGTAGGGGGTGGCCATAGGGGAGCATGTTTGAGAACTCAAATACGGCCCCCACACCAAAGCTGCTGCTCAGCCAGTCTGTCCCCAAAGCCTCTCTGGGCACCACCTGGGCGGTCCTGCCCTCAGTGACTGAGTCAGGACAGCTGGGGGTGGGGGGGACAACACGAGGGAGGCTCAGTGGGGGATCTGCCACATGGCACCCTGCCACCTAGTGCCAGAGCTCCCCATACCCCTCTGACACCCACTCCACATCTACCCCATCCTCCCAAGCTCCCCAACCATTCCTCCTTTGCCACCCCATCGCTGCTACACTCCCCTACCAGCGTACCCCTGCCTTTTCTACCACTCCACAGTTTCTATGCCTTGTCTAGCCAAAATTTGCTCACTGAACCTAGTGACAAAACATCCTTTGACTTCAGTGTGACTGAAGATCAGGACCTGTATTTGTGGCTTAGAGAGGGGAAAAAGGTGAAGAGTTTCTGCTTCTTGTAAACAAAACGCAGAGCCACAAGAATATAAAACTGCCACAAAAATAATACCTTTAGCATTAATAGCACCAGTTAGGTGTATTGGCCCTGATTCCCCCACCACCACACACACGTTACTAATTGTGTTGAATTGTGCCACATCGTGTGATAGTTTTGTGATATGGACATATTGGGCCAGATTCACCCCTGATATAACTCAACTGCCTTCATTAGAATGTGTCACATTTGAATCATGGTGTCCTTTATCTCTTACATAGTGATTAAAGTAAGTTGTTTGGTACTGCTCATCTCTTATTGGAAAATGGTTAAGTAGTACAGGATGCAAACATTGGTCCTGTTACATTTTTTCTTGATCTGGTTGAACTAGGCAGCAATGATGCTGATGGGGTAGTATTAGCTTTGCTGCAGTGTTTAACAGCACATGGGCTCACGGAGGAATTTCTCAAAGATAATTGGATTGGTTTAGCTGTAGATGGAGCCTCTGTCATGTTAGGCAACGAGGGTGATCTACACTTGTAAATTAAGTCAATTTAAGCAGGCTTAAGTTGACTTACTTTACTCTGCGTCTCCACTGGACTTCCCTTATTTCAACTTAAGCTGCTCCTTAAGTTGAATTAAGGAAAAGTTAGTTCGAATTAGTAAAACCTCGTTTTACTTCGAACTAACGCTTAATTTGACTTTATTAAGTAGAATTAAGCCAGTGTAGACATGGATTAGCCCTAAATCGATTTAAATGACCTCCAGACTTCCCCCACTGACCTCTCTCCCAGGGTTCCTGGCACAGCAGGAGCCTGGCGTGCCCACCCACAGGGCAGAACACAGCCCTGCCCACCCTGCTCCTGCACCCTGCCCCTGTCCATGACCTGCTCAGCCCCCATGTAGCCAGGCACAATGGGGAAGGTGCTGAGCTCCCGTCCTCTTTTAAAGGGGTGGCCAGGGAAGGGGGGGCACTTCTTCGGTGCCACATGCCACACTTCCAACCATGCACCACTCCTAGGTTGACCTAGCCACTGCCAGTAGACTTAAGCGTCTAGTGTAGACACTCTAAGTTGATTTAGTAAGGTCGACTTAAGTCGACCTAAATTTACAGTGTAGACACGTTAAGTCATAGAATCATAGAATAATAGGGTTGGAAGGGACCTTACGAGGTCATCTAGTGCAACCCCCTGCTAAAAAGCAGGACCACTCCCCCTAAATTACCCCAGCCAGGGTTTTGTCTAACCGAGCCTTAAAAATCTACAAAGATGGAGATTCTACCACCTCGCTAGATAGCCCATTCCAATGTTTCACCACCATCCTAGTGAGAAAGTTTTTCCTAATATCCAACCTTGACCTCTGCAGCTGTAATTTGAAACCATTGCTCCTTGTTCTGTCCTCTGTTACCCTCGAGAACAGCCTAGCTCCCTCCTCTTTGGAGCAACCCTTCAAGTAGTTGAAGGTTGTTCTCAAACCTCCCCTCAGTCTTCTCTTCTGTAGACTAAATAAGCCTAGTTCCTTCAGTCTCTACTCATAAGTCATGTGCCCCAACCCCCTAATCATTTTTGTTGCCCTCTGCTGGACTCTTTCTAATTTGTCCACATCCTTTCTATAGTGGGGAGCCCAAAACTGGACACAGTATTCCAGATGCGGCCTGACCAGTGTCGAATAGAAGGGAATTATCACATCCCTCGATCTGCTGGCAATACTCCTACTGATGCAGCCTAATATGCCATTGGCCTTTTTCGCAACAAGGGCACACTGTTGGCTCATATTCATCTTCCCGTCCACCATAACCCCCAGGTCCTTTTCTACAGAGCTGCTACTTCGCCGATCAGTCCCCAGCCTGTAGCAGTGCATGGGATTTTTCCGTCCTAAGTGCAGGACTTTGCACTTGTCTTTGTTGAACCTCATGAGGTTTCTTTCGGCCCAGTGTTCCAATTTGTCCAAGTCTCCCTGGATCCTGTTCCTGCCCTCCAGAGTATCTACCATTCCCCCCAACTTGGTGTCATCCGGAAACTTACTAAGCACGCAGTCTATTCCATCATCAAGATCATTAATGAAGATGTTGAATAGAACCGGCCCCAGGACCGACCCCTGGGGCACTCCACTCGTTACCGGTTGCCAACCAGACATCGAGCCATTGATTCTACCCGCTGAGCCCATTGATCTAACCAGTTTTCGATCCACCTTACGGTCCACTCGTCCAACCCATACTTCCTTAACTTGCCGATGAGAATGCTGTGGGAAACTGTATCAAAAGCCTTGCTAAAGTCAAGATATACCACGTCAACGGCTCTTCCCGCATCCACAAATCCAGTCATCTCACCATAGAAGGAAATCAAGTTGGTCAGGCACGATTTGCCCTTGGTGAATCCATGTTGACTGTTCCTGATCACTCTATTTTCCTCCAAGTGTTTCAGGATGGATTCCTTGAGGACCTGCTCCATGATTTTCCCAGGGATTGAGGTGAGGCTGACCAGTCTGTAGTTCCCCGGATCCTCCTTTTTCCCTTTCTTAAAGATAGGTACTATATTTGCCTTTTTCCAATCCTCCGGGACCACCCCCGTTCACCATGAGTTCTCAAAGATAATGGCCAGCGGCTCTGCAATCACTTCCCCCAACTCCCTCAGCACCCTCGGATGCAGTTCATCTGGCCTCATGGACTTGTGCACATCCAATTTCATTAAGTGTTCCCTAACCTGACTTTCCATCACCGAGGGCCACTCTCCTCTCCATTCCACGTTACCCCATGTAGTAGCCTGGGAGCTGGCCCTCCCAGGCCAGTCGAATTAACAAGGTCAATTTAAAGTTGTTAATTCGACTTAGCAAAGTCAATCTAATTGCACGAGTGTAGACATAGCCCAAGGCTGGTGTTGCCACAAAATTAAAGACATGATTTACACTTTTAATAAGTTGGCATTATTTTAATCACAGGTTGGAACTGGCCGTGGCTGATGCTATCAAATACTGCAGTGAAGTTAATCACTTTAAATCATTTGTGGATTCATTGTATGCTCTGTACAGTCAGTCGCTGAAGTGCTTGAGAGAGTTGGCTGAATGTGTGAGTGACCAGGAAGTCCAGCTTAATAGGATTGGATGTGAACTTGATGTATGTTGGGTTGCCTCTAGCTGCCGCACTGTATGAGCTGTTTGGTGGTCATAATATGCAACCTTCCATAGCCACTTCTTGAAAAAAAATCAACTGATTTCTCACTAGAAGGGAAAGATAAAGCAAAATTTGCTAGCATGGCAAAAAAAACTGGAGAATCCAGTTTTTGTTAAAAACTTGGGTCTTGATGCTCTGGAGGAACTGGCAGACGTGTCCTTGGCATTGGAAATATCTGATGTAACATTATCTACAGCAAGTAAGTTGATAAATTGACCAGTTCAGGTGTTTATAGCTTGTAGAGAGTGAGAGTCAGAGTTCTACCAAGAGGCTTGTGAGGCGATTACTGCAGGTTGCTTTAAAGGTATATGTGTAAACATGTCTGTGAATGTTGGCAAGCAAATTGAAATTTCTAAATGTCAGTTTTACCAGGCCTTAGCAGACTGTACAAATGCTATATTGTTGCCAAACTCAGAAAAATGTCTAAGCAGTCCTGTCCCCATTGTTGAAGCACTTGACCCATCACGTCTCACTACAGAGTTGGCACTGGAATTTGGTGAAGGTGACTTCAAGTTTGGCATTGCATTTAATGAAGTGAAACGTGTGTATCAGGAATATAAAGATCACAATACTTATTGTGTCATGCAGTGTTTGCTAGTTTGTGACAATAATTGGTATTGACATAAATGTCATAAAAATTATAAATATTTTTATGGAGCGATAACTGATGCATATGGTATTGAGAAGTGGTTGTAAATGCCTACTTGGGCTGGGGCCCATACATGCATGTAAGGGGCCCAGACAATATGGGAAGGGGGCCCAGAGATTAGGATGGCTCCAGGGCCCATCAAATTATACTTTAACCACTGCTCGCCACTGAGTCTAAGAGTGACACCATGGCCTTGATGAACTCAATGAGAGTTTTGCCATTGACTTTAGCAGGATCAAGATATTACCCTAGGTTTCCAGAATGTGTTAGTGACCAGAATAATTTTTCTTCTGCATCTGAGCCTGAAGTTACAACCTTTCCTCTCAGATGCAAATCTACCTTTGTTTATTTGTACCTTTGTTACCTCTAGATTCTACAGTAGACCATTTCAAGATCTTCTACCATGGGCTAAAAATGACTACTTCTTAGCATGTCTAGTACAGAATGTAGCTAGCACCACCAGTATCAGATGAACTGGTGAGATGTTATATCTGTGGCGCATAGAAATGCTGACTAGTTAGGTTATTAATGGGGCTTGTCAAAAGACGTTAAGGGTTTCTGTGAAATATTAGAAAAGAAAATTGTTAGGTTTTGTCAAAATTTTTGCTGGGAATGTTTGTCAAAATGAACATATTTTTGGTTTTTATTTTTTATCCCTTCCCCCCCCCCTTCCCCGTGTTCTCCCAACTTACTTCCTCTGGAAAAAAGAGGAAGGAAAACCACTTTTCATTGAATAAACATTGATGAAAATATTTTGACTGTCTCTACTTAATAATATTTAATGGGATTTAAAGACATGCAATAGTTGCTGTGTACAGTAACTACTTGGACTAGGTCATAGAGATGCATAGGTCACTAATGGGGGGCTAGAGGGTTGTGTTTGTTTTACTCTTCTTTTAATTTATCTGGCCAGTAGACTTAGTTTTTGTATGACTTGGGATACTGCTGAAAAATTCAGACCTTACCATGACCCAGAGTATATTGAGTGAAAGAAATATTTATAAAAAATATTTATAAAATATTTGAGTATTTAAGGATTTCTCTCAGCAAAAAATTAATTTTAAAGGGCCAATTCTCTTGAACAAATGCAACTATATTTTGACTGACAAAAAGGTACTGGTCATATATATTTGATTATTTTAGACTACACAAACATGCACACAATACATTTTCAGAGGTTACATTGTTATTGCACCTTGACTGATCAAATTAAATAAAAGTAAAAACTATAATATTTATTATGATATAACATCTGCATTCCAATGTGATATGCAATTCATGCTAACTGATTGTCAACTATTGGGTTTTTTGACATTTTGTGGAATAGATACAAAAGAATAAGGACCTCTTTATGGGCATATCTACACTAGCAATTTTGGTCAACTTAAGCAATTCATTAAGTCGACTTAATGAAAGCTTAAATTGACTTAATAAAACCACCCATTAGGTCAACTTTAGCCTTAAGTCAACTCCTTAAGTCGACTTAAGGACGGAGTGGACATGGACTAACCCTTAAGTCGACTGTACTAAGTCGACTTAAGGGTGGTTAGGTCGACTTAACAAAGTGGACTAAGTCAACTTAAAGTTAAGTCGACTTAACAAAGTTGACCTAACTTTTTCTAGTGTAGACATAGCCTATGTGAATGCAAAATTATTCTTAAAACTGCAAGCTGGCAGCCTTATTTTGAGTTACAGGAGTGTTGTGGAAGGAGATTTGGAAACAAGCCTACTAGGGAAGCCAGTTGTCATATTCCACCAATAAAAATAAACCTTTAGATGTGATGAAAAAGGCATTTAGTAAGACAAAACTACCTAGGTGAAAGACGAACTAGACTGGCTTCTCTGTATTATATTTAGATCTGGTGATCTACATATCCCAGCTGTAATCAAAAGACAAAAATTCTCTTTTTATGTTTTGTGTAACTTTCTTATTTACATGTAGTAATTTAATAACTTCATTACCAAACCGACTGGATCAAATACATTACATATTACACTAATATACCAGTCTTGGCAACATGTGAGTAAAGTTAAGCATGTGCACAAGAGTCTGCAGGATTGAGGACTAAATGCCTAAGTCTTGCAAAAACTTGCAGAAATACTTAATTTTACATTTTAGGAGAAGTCCCATCGACATCAATGGGCATCATGTGTAAGTCTTTGCAACAAAAAAACTAGGAAGATGATCTCCATGCTATAGCAGATGATGATGATGCAGCTATGCTGAACAACAAATACTGGCCTATTCGCACATTCTCATTTATAAACTCTGCAATAACCTGGTATACAGGACCAAAATGGAAGACTTTTTCTAACTGTTTAAATTTAATAAAATTGTAGAAAAAATGTGTAAGAGAAAAAAATAATGATTTCCTGTCTTTGAGTTGGCTTAAAGTTAAGTAAATAACAGGCAGCTACTACCACTATATAATTTATAATTACGTCAGGAATAGAGGGGTGTTTTTTTTAAAATGTTAATTCACAGCATACTTTCTTTGGAAAAAGTTTGGTAACTACTATCATGCTTTTCTTATTGAATTATCTCATACATTTGTTTTGTTCAGTAGAAATACAGAAAGTTCTAAAATAAGGAAGTAATTAGTTATGACATTTTAAAAAAGAATAGAAGAAACTTTACTGATTACACCCAGTATAAATTCTATATGCCCTAGGATTCCTTCAATCAAATATTAAGGCAGAGATAACAGATGAGAGGAAAACAAACAATGAATATATCTAAGGGCCACGATAACTTTTCCCACCCCATGCTGAGCATATTACAAAATGTGCACCAATAATAGAATAGAATAGAACAAAAATAAAAGAAAGCAGCAAACACCATTAGAATACAAAGCATGCCATATCAATTCCTCTGAAATAAGATAATCTAACAGGGAATTTTGCTTTTATCAGGTGCTGAGCACTTTAAATGCAGCCCATATCCTTTTGAAGGTAGCATATTGTTTGAATATGTAAAGTCAGGCTTCAGTTCTAAAAACAGAAGTGGTGGAATGTGCGGGTTCAGCTTAGTGGAAGACACCAGCCTGGGAATGACAGAAACCTTCGAGTATGGGACTGGAAACGTAAACTCCTATATGTCTATTATATAATTATTAATGAATACACAACTGTATCATCAGCATTTAATTTATCAGCCTCTGCAGTTGAGCTGTCCTTTTTCCATCAGCAAATATGACCTAGTTTTAAGGATAACTAGCCTAAACTAATGGAATCGCAATATATTATAATATGGGGAAATAATTGGATTTTCCAGCAAAGAAAGTTGACCACATTTGTGTGATCAGAAACATTCTTTGGAGAAAATCCACTATACAATTCCTATAATTACACACACACTTCGGGGAAGGTCACCAATTTATACTCATATGTTTGGTATTTCTTGAGTCCTTCTAACAATAACACACATACCCTTCCTAACTAGACCACTGGAATTAAATAGATTTTTTCATTAGGACAGTCAAATTTGATTACAATTATTTATTCTTAAACTGTTGATCCTAGGAGAGGCTGTTCTGGGTTTTGCTCATTTGCTTTGTCAGCCTTTCACTTCAGATAACATACACCAAGGAGAGAGCTTATACAAGATGGGTGCGTTGAACTGCATACCTCCTCCAATTAGAAGAACAAAACCTAATAATTTGTATAACAAAATAATTCCCAAATTTAAGGAAAGTCACTGGGCACATGTGTCCTAGGTTAGTTAGTGAGACCTTTGTTCGTTATAGACTAGATTGTGGAGTTACCACGAGTCCTGAGGAAGGGGCAGCATAAAGTTGTGCTGCCTTAGGAGTATGCTGGGAATGAACTGTGACTCAGTCAAAAAGAGGTCCCTCCCACTTCCTTGTTCCAGAGGGAAGGTGAGGATCCATTTCTGGACCTTTGCAGGAGAAGGTGTAGAAATGGTGGTCTCACAGCAATGGCTCTTACTTCCCTGATAACCGCCCAGGACAGACTACTGATATGGCGAGGTTGTACAATAGAACAATAGAGTAGTGGTTTTCAAACTTTTTTCCATGGGACCCAGTTGAAAAAAATCATTTATGCCCACGACCCAATAATGACATCTTTGAGCAATGCATTCCAGTCTTGCGGTGGCAGCAGTCTGAGGGACTGAGACCCAGTATTGGGACCCATGGTTTGCAAATCACTGCAACAGAGCACACAAAAAGTTCAACACCACTTTCAGTGTGGCTTTTTTCCTCCAACAAAATCTACAGAGGTGAGTAAGGCAGCTCACAATAAACTTTAAGAGGAAAATCCCAATCTTCTAACCTTGATCTGGGCACAGAGGGCCCTGAAAACAGTGACTCCACCATTGAGGGTTTGCATCCTCTTTCTGGACCTTCACACACAGCCTTCACATGTTTTGAGAGTGAACTGAAGGTGTTGGGATCAATGGGTAAATGACAACACAGATTCCCTGAATATTCTCCCCACCTCCACATAGAGAGGTAGTACAGCAGCTCGAGGTTAACTTTTCTGTTAGATCACAGCCTTGGGGAGGATAGTTCCCCCACTTCCCTGGGGCAAGCCTGTACACTGGGGTTTGATACGAGAGAGAAACAGAACTGCAGTGCTCTCTCATGCAAAACTCCTACTGAAATCAAATGGCATTTGCATGAGTGAATTCTTTAAAATGTGATTCAACCTAATATTACTTTAAGGAATACATTTTATAAAAATAAAACTAGTTTGACTTTGATGTGCTCAATGCCTCAAATAGGCTACAGAAATGACAGTCACAACTTAGTGGGATTTGCCCATAAAACATGGGTTTGAACCATCTGCTTTATGTTCTATCGTTGACCAAACAAAACAAAACATTCACCCTTGCTCCTGCCCCTGCTATGAACTCTTACAATTTTTTTTGGTTTCTGTTCCCTTTCTCCCGTTTTAAGAAGAGACTGCTCAGTTATGTAAGTGTACAATAGGGAATGACCTGAATTCTTTTCTTGGCCAGTGTGAAAGTGTATGATGTATTACCAACTAGTGATCTGAAATGTACATGTCCATTTTCACAGTGGAGTGCTTCAGAGATGCCTAATGATGCTTAGCTATATTCTGAGTTACTTTATACATAGCTTTCCTTGTTTCATTTTGGTGAACAACATAGGCAAAATTATTTGTTAAAAATAAATGCAAGTCCCTCTATTTATTGATAAATATTGCTGTACACTTTGGCAAACCCATTCCTACTAGTAACTTTAGCAGGTGGTTGACAAAGCTATGTCTCAATTTCTAAGGCCCCAGACTGGGAAGGTAGTAGATTGTCATGATGATAAAATTCCACCATTTGCTAACATCACAGAAAACACAATTTCATGAAGGACTGTTTCTCTCTCTGACTGCACCCTGGTACTCTGCCCCTCCCCACAATAAACACCCTGTGTATTGGTCATCCTCTGGATGGGGTATTAAGACCAGCATTTTCAAATATGCTCAGTATCTATAACTAGGATCAGGTTTTCAAAAAAATTTAGCTCTCAACAATCTGAGCTCTTCTGAAAATCCAACCTAGTGCTTCTTAATGGGACTGCTGGATGCTGAACACCTTAGAAAATTGTGTCACAGTTGTGAGTACTGAGCTGTTGATTTGGCTTTGAGCTCCTTAGAAAATCTGACACCCCCAGTCCAAGATACCTTATGCTCTGCTATGTTGGCATTTCAAGTAGAAGTTGAAAAACCATCTCCAATAATGTACATGAGCAACACATGAAGACAATCAGATTTGCTTAGAGAAAGACAGATGGACCTGCCAGCATGACTCCCATTATGCTGTTGCACATTTTTTGATATCTCAGGTCTGAAAAATGCTCATTCTCTTCTATCACTAACACTTTCTATGTCTGAAGGGACAAAACTTGCTTTCCTCATCAGCACCCGTACTTGAATAGTGGGGCAACAGTCACTACCATCAGACTTTCTATTAGCAGTTTCTGAAGAATTTAGTGTTAGGGCTTAGAGTGGGAACTAATGGAACTTGGCAGCTGGCATAAGATAGCGCGAATATTATGTGCTTGACTGAAAGTTATGTGCGTGCAAACTGGCCACCGAGTTCAATGGCTATAGGATCAGTTTTTGTGTGAATACTGCTCATTGAAAGGGAATGCCTATAATTTCCACTTTGTTTAGTTTACTTCAGGTAACATGTAGGATTTGATGAATGGCCTTGAGCACATCACTTATCCTTTGTTTGCCTCAGTTTCCCCATCTGTAAGGAAGGTAGAGCTCTTTAGAGAATTTCAAATTCATAGAAAACAGGGAGCTCTAAACATTGGGATAATTATATCTGCATAAGAGGGCTAATGTGACATTTAACTTCCTTTCTGCCTCATCTGCCCCAATCCTAAAGGCAGATGTGACTCTCTGAGCAACTTAAAGCAGCCTCAGGGCCATCCTAAATTACACTCACTGGTATTAGGTATGTAACTGGCATAGTAGGGCATGGCCAGAGTATAAAGAACTCTGGTCACACACATTGTCTTACCCCTCTCCTTTTGCAACATCTAAATGCTGGTGAAATGAGGAGCGAGGCACAGTTCACTCCACCTTAGAACTCCCCTATATGAGACTCCCACCTTGCAACTAAACCTGCTTTCTGTCCCCTTTGTGCTGCTGGAAGAGAAATGAACCAAATGTCTGAACCAAAAAATGAAAAAAAAGAATGGAATTTTCTGGTGCAGCCAGTGAAGTTGAAAATATTAGAAGCACAGCCTATGTTTGCACTTTAAAAAAAAAATAACTGTAGATTATTACAGGCAGGTTTTATTGTGGGCTGTAATTTTGGTTTTCTGCTTTTGACTATGCCAAACAGCATTTTTGTTTTTGTTCAAACAGCAACTGAGAATTTTATATGATCAAGCCACAGAGCTGTGACCTTTGGTTCTAGAGTGAATTTTCTAGGTAATTTGCCAACATATATATTAAATTCGAAGGAGGAAGTGACTCTTAAAATGTTTTGGAACTCCCATAGCTCAGTACTTTATTTCTCCTCAAGATTTAGCAATTTTGGTGAATGACTACCAATTTCAGAGGGATGTTATAGCAAAAACATTCAATTTATTTTGGTCAATAGTCAGTTAGGCTTCTAAAAAGCTATATGGAACTGGGTAAACACACAAGCTTGGCCTGTCTTTTATAAAGAAATCATTTTTTAAATATAAAGCACCCTCTCCTCCTGCCCAGGTACAACACAAATAGATAATAAAATAAAGTATAATTAAAAACTGGCTGATAAGTCTGAAAATGTAATTGTAAATGGGTACCCATCACTGAATGAATGTGTTTTTAGTAGGGTCCTGTGGGTATCACTTCTTGTCTCCAAACAACTTATCATTTTTACAAATGACTCTGAAGCAAACATAAAATCTACACTGGTAAAGTTTGCAGATGACACAAAGTTCAGGGGAGTGGTAAATAATGAAGTGGACAAGTCACTGAGAGAGAGTAATCAGGATCGGGTGCAAGCAAACAATATGAGTTTTAATATAGCCAGATGAAAAGTTAAACATCGAGGAACAAAGAATGCAGGATGCTCTTATATGATAGGGAATTCTATCCTAGGAACCAGTGACTCTGAAAAAGATTCGGAGACTATGACAGCTGAACGTGCATCCCCAGTGCAACATTGTGGCACAAAAGGCTATTGGGAATGTTAGATATATAAAGTGGGAAATACCAATTCAGAGTAGGAGGAGGACACTAAGTCTGTATTCGGCAGGGATGCAACTGCTGCAGAAATATTGTGTGCAGATCTAATGTCCACAATGCAAGCAAGGATGTTGATAATAGAAACAGTTGGAGAAGAGCCACGAGAACAATTAAAGGATTGGAAAACATATCTTAGAGTAATAGACTTAAGAAGTTAAATCTGTTTAGCCTATGTTAAGAGATGACTTGATCACAATTATACGGGCCTACATGAGAAACAAAATTTTAATTATGGGTTTTTTAATTAAGCAGATAGAGGTTTAACAAGATCCAGTGGCTGGAAGCTGAAGCTAGACCAATTTAGACTGGAAATAAAGTGCGCTTTTTGAACAGTGAGGGTTTTCAGCCAAGGGTTATAGTGAATACTCCCTCGCTAGCATATTTTAAATCAAGACTGGATGTTATTTTAAAAGGTGTCCTGTGGCACAAAGACGAATTAATTCAGGGAAATCCTGTGCCATGTGTTATACCAGAGGTCACACTAAATAATCGTCATGGTCCCATGGCCCTATAACCTATGAATCATTATCTTACTCATAATCAAATACAAATATATGAATTATGGCAAAAGACAGAATAGAACAGCACTGCTAAAAAGAACACAAAGGGTAAACACCAACTTAAAGGCTAAATGATTAAAAAAAGAAAACTTGTCCACAAGAAGTGTCATTAAATGTTGTTTGAAAGCACGCCAAGATTGCTAGGCATTTTTACTTGCAGTCTTTTAAAGGAGATCAAAATAGAGCAACAAGAAAAGACACATTTGAGTTTCTTAAATATGCTGTACAAGCCTCAACTTATTTCATAGGGCCAGTTTCTGCTTCCATTGAAGTCAAAGGGAAAAGACCCATTGGCTTCAGTCACAAGGTGAAACCCCTAACTAGATCTCTCTTTTTACCTTAGTACCATATCCATTTCACATCCCCTTTTCAGGGTTCTGTTGGGCAGCAGTAGTTTTCTTTCAAATGCCACACCCTCTTCCTACCTTGGATAACTGCATCAAACTCCATACCTTGCTTCCAGCAGTGGCCAAGGTTTGATTGTGATGTTGTTAATTAGAGTTAACAAGGTATTGTACAATTTCGAAGTACTGACATCATTATAACCTGGTCCTCACACAAACCCTAAAAGTAGATGAGTTGGGAAACTGAGAGGTTAAATAACTTCTCCATAATAACAAAGTGAATCAATTATGGCTTGTCTACATCTGGGGTGGAGTTGTAATTTGATCCTAGGCTGTCAAATTACAGAAGGAGAAGGTTAGTGACCACAGCAAATTGCTTGCTCAGGGTCTCGTGTCCCCACTGCTCACATTACTTCCTGAAATGCTTTGCACTGTGGGTAGCAGGCACAGGGGTTTGTGGGGAGGCAGTCGTCCTACACTCTCTCCCCCTCCCTCTTTTCTAAAGGAAAAAAAGCAGGAAAAGCTTCCCTTGCTGTTTCTCTGCCGCAGACACCACAGACAGGCACAGTGCTTCATGCAGAGAGAGGAATTAATTGAAAACTTCCCAGGAATGCAAGCAAGGGAGGAGCTATGTTGCCAGAGTAAAGGGGACAGGAAAAACCGACTACATGGCCTTAAATTAGAACTTAGATTTTGACCTCAATGCTATGCCACTTGCAAAGGTGGTGTTAGCAGATCATTTTTTTTTCAAATTTACTTCTCTGAGAGTAAAGACACAGACTGCAGAAGGTTGAGTTAAGCAGCATTATACCGAATTTCACTGTCAGTGTAGACCAGCCCTCAGTGGCTGAACTTCTGATTCAAAATATATCAAATAAAAGGAAAAAATACCATTGATTTCAATGGGCTTTGGACTCACCTTGAGTCAGGATGAGAATCAGGCAATCCTGAATCCAAGACTCATGATTAGTCCACTAGACCAGTGGTCGGCAAACCGCGGCTCCCGAGCCACAAGCGGCTCTTTAGCCTCTTGCCTTTGGCTCTTTAGGTGCGGGCTCCCCAGAGGCGGCGGCGGCGTGGGGCTGGGGAGTTTTTAAATGTCCTGCCCTGAGCATGCTCCGAAAGAGCAAGTTCAGGGCAGGAGCAGCCTCCTGGCCAGCCAGCCGGATGTCCCTGTGGCCTTCCGGCCAGGTAAGGGGCCGGGCTGGGGAGTTTTTAAATGTCCTGCCCTGAGCATGCTCCGAAAGAGCAAGTTCAGGGCAGGAGCAGCCTCCTGGCCAGCCGGACGTACCTGTGGCCTTCTGGCCAGGTAAGCTCAGGGCGGGCAGGAGCGCGGGTCTGCCTGCCTGCCTGCCCCACGCGGCCGGGGCAGCGGGGTGGCTGCGACCGTGGCGGGCTCCCGGGGTCACACCCGGGGACTGCCTTGACTTCCCAGGGCCAGGGCCCGGGCCGGGGCCGGGGTCGGCCTCCGGGGCTGGGGTCTGCTCGGCCCTGGGAA